>JABASI010000568.1:0-36152 GCA_019776505.1 Tomocerus nigrus | reverse complement strand
CATTTATCTTAGCCTTACAACCTAATTTAAGTCAGTTAGCTAATCAGCATCACGACATCAGAGTCACCGTAGGCAACCACTATTCAATACTCATATGCACGACTTTAGTGAACCGCTCGGTTGTTTCATTAGTAGTCACATCACCACTCTTCATTGAGTAATCACATCACCACTCTTCATTGAGTAATCACATCACCACACCCTAGCACACAGGACAAGTGCCAATTTCGGTTCCTTCATTTCAGCCCTTCACAGGTCCTATACTATACGGTTATCCTATGCGTATCGGTCCCTTTCGAATTAGTGAGCAAATCGTATCGGTCCCTTTCGAATTAGTGAGCAAATCGTATCGGTCCCTTTCGAATTAGTGAGCAAATCGTATCGGTCCCTTTCGAATTAGTGAGCAAGTCGTATCGGTCCCTTTTCGAAGATCACAGTCGATATCCATGTTTGAATTTGAATGGTGGAGAAAAACGGCTGTTTAGTTAATGACTTTTTTTCGCGTGAACTACCCGAAATCCTACAGAGAAGTATTTTAGTTTGTATTATGCCATAAATCTGGATGCAGATTTATTCTGATCTGGTGAAAATGGGCATATCGATGTCGATAATATGATTTCACCTGTTTGACGCTACGTAGAATTACATTGAGATTGTTATTATATTAACCTTTATTACAAATTAACTCCACTGGCATTGTTTCGCTAAGATAGACTTCCATTTCTCAGTTATAAGAAGTTCTCTGCGTAGCAAGAGGCTAATCCAAGTGAGTTTAGGACGGAAGTGATGCCTACTAATAGAATAATGAGAAGAGTTTTAGGGTGGTACTCTTCTACAACGACTACGTTGTGTCAGTGCACTTTTCCATTTATACTTCTGTAATGGTAGCAGGAATAGTAGGATAGGGTATGACTATGACATCGGTTCGGCTTGTGAGAATAGACAGAGAGGCATATGTATTGGATGTAGAAGGCGACAGACTAATATCATGGCTTCATGACTATGACCGGACTGGGTGACTTAGTATTCGTGGCATGGCATAGCAAGGCGAAGTAGGAGAATGTAAGGAGTGCACTTGCAAGCCACGCAAATAGTAATGCAGTGGGCATGGACGTAATGGAAAGTAAACTGAACGTATCGTAATGTCTCCTGCTCAAGTAAGTGATGTGATGTACGTAGCTTCCTAAAAAAGTTAGACTAGGACTAGACTTAATTATTTGAGTCTGAGACTGCAACGTAGAAAACTAAGTTGCATGCATCCGAAGAAAGAATCGGTTCAAAGTAAAGGAAAACAAAGTACGGATCTGTGAAGAGGAGCTCGGAGGAAGGAGGGGAGATAAGAGTGTTGCTCGTAGTGGCAGATAAAGCGGATCATAGCAGTAAGAAGGTTCTACAGACATCAATGACTTAAATGTCACGAAGTGCAGTGGCGACGAGTGTGTGGAGTGTGTATGAAGATGAATGTAAGAGAGCAGGGAGAGATGAGGAGAACCGCTGCCAAAATATCCTCACTTGCTGCAGACTGCATAAAAAACGGGGGAAAGCAAAGGCAGGATCGCGTTCTTTGCTAAAATTGGATTATGGTGGGCTAATCGTCCTAAGACGAGCTTCCTGTCGCTGAAAACTCCTTCCAACTCTGACATTTTCTCTGTCGCTTTCATTCTTTTCCTGTTTGCCACTGAAGTCACTCGGTTGACTCCTGACGTCGTGACTTTTTTACTTTGTCTTCTGTGCAGTGGCACTGTGCTCTCAACGAAACACTATCACAATATTTTATAGTCTACATAATCTCTGCAACAATACGTTATTGTTGCATTTTTATCCAATTACCAGTTGCTACTGTAGTTACGCAAAAATACATTGTACTACTACTGCCATCAAAAGCATATTTTTCTCGTTGATATCACAATACATTTCATGTTCACAATAAGTTTACAGCCAATTATGTAATTCACTCTACTGCACTACATAGCTACTCTACTTGTCCTGTCTTGTCTCCATATTCGTCCTCACAGATAATAATTTAATTGCTATACTTGTAAGTATATTGACAGTGCGATCTCCACTTAACTTCTTATAGTAAGTACTGTCCCTTTCTATTACATTGTATTTTTCTGTTGCGCAATTTCAACTCTCATTTTCATTTATTATGACACTCATAAAGTTTCTTTGCTAATCAATAGACTCCGAACGAAATCGAACGACTCATAATTGATCAAGATAAGAGAGACTCGATGAATCGAACCCAATCCGCATTTCCCGTCTATCAAACAACGAACATTAAGTGATTGCCTGATCACAATATCACAAAAGAACGACACATTAACCTACCTACCTAGCACTAGCTACAAATCGTAGAAAGAGGAAGTCACTCACATCACAAACTACAAACATCCCGATTAGATCAGATGCAGAAGTGAGCCAAAACTTTACCTCTCTCACACCAACAACAGACAGCAGCGTCTATAGAGTCAAGAAAGAGAAGTGTCAAGCCGCCCCAATGGTGTAAGTGACCTGAGTGGTCGATTTTTTATTTTGTTCCCTATTGCTGTCATTTCATTAGAGTCACACTCTCTAAACTACTCTTTATTGTTTAGCAAGCATTTAAGTTAAAGGAGATATTATCGTTGATACGTAAAATTACATATATTTATTGGGGGAAACCTGTATATTTCTTGTAGAGTAACAATCTTCGTGGTTTCATTGTCTCACAGCGACATACTTCTACTCTCAAATCAAATCTCATTTCATTGAATAACACTGAGTGATCTGTGCAGTGCACTATAATTCCATTAGGCTTAAGTAGTTTATAGATTAGAGATAGGAGATGATTCTATACATTTGCATCTCATATCCTACTATTTACTATTGGATTTCTTTCCCATAATATGCACAATAAGACTTGCTCTACACTTTCATGTTGTTTGTGCCCTACTACACTCTACATAATAATGCTCATCCTATCTATTTTACTCGATTCAAAATTCAAGCATAACAAAATCTTGAACCGGTTTCTTGGAATAATCTCAAGGGATACGCACAGATTAATACAATACATTCATTTAGTCACAGTCTCATGTTATTTTATTGTAGCATTCTAAATTCCATGTATACGTGTGCTCTCTGATTTACCTTCGATGCTTCCTTGCTTAGATATTCCGATATTCGATACCGTAGAAATAAATACACACATTCATATTATTCTATTTGGTTTATTGTGTGCTTATCTGCTTTGTGCGACTGTTCTTTGTAATGCAAATGGAAATCTTGTACATATCACAAGACCTTTTTTTTCAATCCATTATACTTGTAGTTGTACGTACGTATAGACTGAGCTGAAGAAGTTTGCAATTTTTGCATATAGGTACATTTAATATACCAGTCGGCGACAGACAAACAACAAATAAGTAACCCACATTGTCTTTAAAACTACCTTTTATCATAACTCTGTTCTCTGCTCTGACAAGATTTATAGTTTCCAGAATTGCTAGCAGCTATAAATTCTCTAATACCTAGACATATTTACATGCACTCTCTTTTCAGTAGTAACCAAATGCACATAGCCCTTTGAAAGGAACTACTTCACAAACTCCTGCAATAGATTCGTATAGGAGGAGTCACTTCTGCCAGAAAGGTATCCCAGAAATAAAAGTTAGCACATTAAAACAAAAGTTCAACCCTTTCCTCAGTCGCGTCGTCAAGCTTTAATGTAAATGAATGTTCCAAGCCTTTCAAGTGTAATAAAGTAGCAGAGCATTCGAATCAGGTTTAAAAATTACTCCTTTTAAGTAATAAAATTACACATCTTGACTTTTACATATCTTAATGGCCTTTAGGAATCCATTCCCCCTTGTATTTCCATATATTCAAATCAGTCTTCCACTTACTGAACTTTTTTTATTGCTCAACAAATTTAAAAATATTAAACGCTGTCAATAGCATCGCTCTCTAATGGCATTTTTCCGCAAAACAACATACTACCCTTCCTTAAACACGCATTTTTCTCTTACCTAATGGCTACAATATATTTCCACTCATGCTTTTTTAATAATTATAATAATATTTCTATTACTTCCTATATATTCATTGATATTCACCTACCTACCCATCCTAGATTTGTAAATCTTTGCCTGTGGTATTGTTTATTGATTACTATAATAACAATTAGTAGATAGTTATGTAATCTGAAAATCTAAGAGAGCTTCTAGCTACTGTGTTACGGTACAATTATTACATAGGTACTATTAATTATTATTAAATTGGCAATATAGATGCACAAATTCACCACCTATCTTCTCCTAAGTCAAATTATTTTATTTCCTGCTTCTCGACGTTTCATAGATGTGTAATTTGTTTATTCAATATTCAAATTGGTAACTGTACACCTAGCCCAATAGCTACGTAATTGAATAAGGTCCCATCCCCATGTGCACAGCATTTTAGTGGAATAATGATGCTGGCTTCATGTAACAACAAATTGAGTTGTTTAAGGTATCATTACGTCAAAATTTAATACAGATCGTATTTAATTGTCTAATTTAAATAATATTAATATTTATTGCCTCCGAGATGAAAGATTACTAAAGCAATAATTATCTTCTAAGTAAGTAATAAACTAATCCATTTCATTATAAAATATAATGTGTGTGGTTACCCACCTATACATATATGCCATTTTACGCACTATAGATTATCCAATCTCAGGTGATAGGAGGCAGTTGGAATTGATTACTGCTTGAATATATTATGGCCTATGATTTATTGCATAGACATGATATTACTATGGTCATCCATAGCTTACACAAGTTACTGAACTCCCAAAAGTCACTGAAAATTTGGTTAAGACACCAGGGTATTGAGGGTATACATAAAAATCGCGTAAATCCAATTGCGTGGTAGAAGAAAAATTATAATTTCAGAAAATGTTTTAGGTGTCTTAAAAGGTAATCGTGTGCCGCATTTAGAAATTCCGTCCTAGCAGTTTGCATTTAAAACAGAAATAGTTTTGTCGAAATATTGCATTTCAAAGCACTTAACTGGATGAACCAATTTGATTTGTGCCTGAAAATAGCAATAGTGTGAAAATTACAGACTGCATGGTTTTGGTTGCATCAAAAATAAGATTTGAATACACATTTACACTTAAATAACTAGAAATAAAAAAATGAATTGTGTGTCATGTATTTTGCTGTGCATTTCCCACATAAGTATCAGTTCAATGATTTTTATGGTTCACAGTTCACATCATCACGTTCCCTACATCTAGATTAGACATTTTAGGGATTAACCTTGGACTGTCCCCTTAAGGATCCTAAATGTGTGACTTGATGTGGCGTATAAGTAGCAATTTTAGTTATCCTCGACGTACTTCACGAAATCGTGTAGGCACTTCATCCATTGAAACAATGGTGTCTGTGTGAACTACAGGTAGATTGTTAGCATTTTGTACATCGTTACGACTTACGAGTAGTTACGAGTAGGTAGGTACATATAGAATGTTGTTATCATGTCTGTAATTGTTGGATAGAGCTACTGGGGGCATATTATATTGGTAGTAGCGGTTTTAGGTGATGTTTTATGAACCTACTTTGTGTGGAGAACGAATGTCCCTATTAAAGCTAGCGTATTTACAACCAATTTGTGAACTGTAAGTATAGCCATTAAGCGTCGTCTTATCTTCAGAGGAACATCAGTCAGTGCGAGCAGAGGAAATTTGGAGAATGAGAAGGATGTTTGAGATACACGTGTATACACGTTGAGTGCAGACAGTTGTTGTGGGTATACGCACTGTAGCCCGTTGTTGTAAAAGTGACGAACTGACATGTAAAGTTGCTGTTAAGGATAGAATTGACATAAAACTAATTCATAATCAAATACGTTTTCTGTTTTCATGCATTCAATCGCATCTCAACATGAAAGAATGTAATTTATTTGCCACATTGTTTTATTCATTGAACAAGCTGTCTGAAATGTCAAGAAAATAAAAAAAACGAATCAAATGGAAAATTGCAATTATTGTAAATAGACTATAGTAAACTAGGAATGTATGTGGATATGACTTCATGCCATAAAAAACAACCATGTAAGTCATGGCCAGTATATGCTGGGGGCAGAGATCTTTTCATTGACTTACATTGATAGATAGTAAGTACGCGTCATAATTTATTCACTACCAATATGTACACAATGAAAACTACATAAAATGTTTCAATGAAATTGACTCAATTTTTCATGAATTAAAAAAATTAGAACTTTGTTAAATTATCCCAAATTTGAGTTTTTGATGATTTTGTTGCCAAAAATTAAAAGAATGCGCTTATGATTTAGTAGAATATATTTTTTAATGAAATTCAGAAAAATTTAGTTTTTCATTTCTTTCATTTGTTTTTCATTTTCATTTATACGAGAAGAAGAGAAACTACTCCATGTCGAATGTACTTATGGTTATCGCCTATGATATATGTGCAAGTGCGTATTAGCAACAATGAGCCTTCTTTAATGTAATTACATTTCACCCGGAAACTGAAGTTAGGCTAATAAGCTTTGAAACAGGCAGGACAGATATTCAGATAAAAAGCGGCTCTCCAGCATTAATTAATCCTGAGTGAGTTAGGAATGGGATGGGATAGCTGAGAAACCTGTATTGTTGTGTGAGTCTGAGTTCGTTAAGACACAAGTTAAGCCTACCTACCAATAACGCATAATAAGATTAATAGGTATTGTTCTATCCTTTTCGTAGAGTGGTTCTTGTTTTACTAGCTAAATATCAGGTGTACGGTGTACGCGTATATCACCACTCATACACATATTATACGCACAGTTACAAGTTCAATAACGTACAAGCTTAGTCATCGAATTAACTTTTTCTTCTTTTATTTTGTTTCAATGCTGTCCGTAGTCCGTAGTAGGTACTCGTACTGCAAGAGCTCGAAGAAGAAATTAATGCTATTCTGTATAGTTATAATTTGGCGATGTGGTGCTAGGTGAAGGAAGGAATATTTTACAATGAATGAAGCTGCAGCAAAAAAGATTGCTAAGCTAAGAGGAGGCACGGAATTTGATAGTAAATATTCCAGTGGAAAGATCGAATTCAACAAATAAAAGAGATGAATCCGTAGATTCTTCCATGGAATTATTTAGGAGTGAAAAAATCTTCCATTTTAATTAAATTACCTAGCCTAACTATCAATACGGTAATATTTCATAGGCAAATTGTTCTGTAAAGAGCATTCCTGAATTTTTGCAATAAAAATAGTAAATTATTCTCCTGGAGCAAATCAATTTCGTTCTCGCCTTCACCTCCTTAACCACTATAGTAAAAAGGGAATTATTGGCATTAAAAAAGAATGCGTCTCTTTTTGTATCATGTGGTCAAAGTTCATCGATCCAAGGAGATTTGATTCTCTTGATTCGTTCCTATCTCTAAATACGCACTCATACAATAAAAATAGCACGAGATTTTCTACATAGCACTGTCTTGTCCGTCGATAGTATTTTGCATGAAATAACCGTTTTGGGCAGAAGGTTTGCCTTATTATCAGCGATGGTGGGAAAACCAGATTCCTTTTAGAGAAGGTTTAAATCCTTTGTTGATTTGGTAGCACTTATAACGTTTAGGGATAATATAAGTATACTCCTTGCTTGAAATGTCAGTTAAATAGCCAGTTTTATAGAAAATATTTATGATCAAGTACCATTTATGTATGTGTATACGTGCGTTTAACATTCTACGTGCTCCTTTCTGTTCATATATCATGAAGTGTGTATGTATATGGAAAATGTTGCTTAATTAACTAGTTTTGACAGGTGAGACAGTGAGACTACACTTCAAACCGTTCAAACTCCTGTCGCTATATCCAGCACGAATACTAAATTCAATAATTAATACGGACCACTCTCAGTAGAATTAGTTTCCTCTTTAGAATATCACAATTAATTGGACTAGTTCCTACCAAAAATACAAACAGTGAACTCTTGCGCCAAAATCATATTTTTTGGCCTAACGAATGTGTATGTAGTAACTAACCAGTTGTTTAACCTATTTGTCATTTGTCTAGACATTTTCTATTGTGCAACTGCGAACTTCTATTTTAATACCTACTCATTAAATATTTACAGAATGGAAATATGACAAGACATGGTGGAATAATATTCATAAGCAAAGTTGCACCGGTTATTGTATTTAATGTTCACAATAGCTACCCCCTTATACTCGTTACATGCTACCCATAATAAATAAGTCATCGTTTATGTTAAACTTCTTTCAACTATAGGCCACAACAAATCATGAATTTTAAATATTTAGTCGAAATAGATACCTACGTATATTCCTCTTAGCATTGCAAACATGTATTATTTTTGAGCACAGGCATTCTATCAGGAAAATTGGCATTTGATAATTTATAGATTTCATTGGTTAAAGCCTTTCGTATTCATGCATATAATGTGGAAATTCTAAAATAAAGTTACATATTACGACATTATTGCACTTTATGTAGTAATTTTATGTTAAATTATTGCTTCCAACATCAGATAACTGATCTGTTATTATAATGCATACTAATTGCGATCATTAACATTGCATTGCGTTCGCTTTCACAAGTCTCTTAAAATTTAACTTTTAGCTATAATTATCTCAGACGTTGTAAACATTACAGTTGTTTTCTCAACGCAACGCACAAAATGAAAGGTGATCTCGATAACTTTTACTTTTCTACTGATTAAAATAAGAATTGAGGAATATAAATATCCATTGACGACTGCACATAAAATTTAAATGGGATGTAATTAGAAAATTGTATGTAAGTATACATAGCATAACTAGTTAGATTGCATATGGTTAATGTTATACAGCTGTAATAAAAATGAGTAGGTACTAGATACATGCAGAGATGCACAACACAACGACCTTTGGATACAACTGTATTTTTGTAATCTCAGCTTTCTCGTGGAGCAAGTTGAGTAAATGTCAAATGATTTTCTTAGTGGATGAGTTATTAGGTCGTAGAATGAAAAATGGAAAGTTTTCCAGTGAGATTCCGTTAAAAAATCTATCAGGGTTAAAAATGTGAAAAGAGCCTAACGACTGGTCTATGGAGCACTTGCACACTCTCAGGGAACACCGTTCACTGCCATATGGTTGAAAGATGTGATTAAGAAATTCTAGCGCAGCAATCTGCTCATAATGTGAAAAGAGCCTAACGACTGGTCTATGGAGCACTTGCACACTCTCAGGGAACACCGTTCACTGCCATATGGTTGAAAGATGTGATTAAGAAATTCTAGTGCAGCAATCTGCTCAAGACGATTGTTTCTACTCATTATATGCAATCAAATGAGGATTTGATTACCTATTTCATTTATATAGCTCAGCGCATCCCATGTATAGACTCCATCCCTACAATTGAGCCAGTGACAGGTGTGCAAGATCCTATAGAAAGGAAACAGCTTGCCTAATTTTTTCCTACTTTGAGATCTTCAAGCTTAAGTTTTTGTTGTATTTCCACTGTACATAATAATACATATATCCGTACGTAGTACACATTCACATGTCTCGATGCAGTCCTCTTATACCATGCTAATAAGCTTAGTAAGGGAGCTGTAAAAACATCCGTGCCTGTCTGTCTGTTTTTATTTCAGAGATCAAGACTTTTAAAGCTATAACTTTGCATTAACAGATATCCAACGATTGAAATGTAATTATAGCGTATAAATAATATTTTATTTATAATGCCATTTCGTACTATTTATTTTCATTTATATGAATCTCTCTGCCTTGAAAATATTAAGACTCTCTCAAGGTAGGCTGATCTAAGATTTAGAGAATGTATCCTCTCTAATTATATGTACATCAATGTTCGACATTTGGTTTAATATCATGAAATGTTATAATAAAATAATGAGCATGCTTCTCTCTAACTTGATCTAACTGAAGTTATCTGGACAGCCATTAGACAAGATTATCCCTGCGGTGACTTTCTATTACTCGCAGCAGAACATTCCCTCCCATAATCTTACGATGCTAAAACTAATGATGAGATGCACTTAATATAAAGATGACACAAGCGTTACACACACTTTTGATTTCCTTTGAGACTTTCAATGAATAATCAGAGATTAGTAATAATATATAGACTTAGTATCTCTATATATGCTCATATATAGCCATAAAATGTTTCATAGTTGCTTTATTTATACATTCTTTCCTATTTCACGTATTATCCTATCTGCTGCAAGCTGCTATCATCTTCAGTAATTCAGTATACAAGATACAGTCAATGAATAGAATGCAATTTGATATAGATATAGATAATAATAATGTCTATGTTTGCACTAAAGTGTTTTCGGGCATGTTCTATATGTAGATAATTATACTCATGGATGAAGTTGATCCATTCCGGTGTAGTTGGAGGTAGGTAGTCTAATTTCCTTGGCTTCACACATTGCCTTCGTTGTTTTACCACCGTGGCTCTCCTTACATTATTTCCTCCACTAACATGATCAACATTCTATGTAGATTATAATTATAATCGCACTACGGCAGCTGCATACATATTATGCATAGTCTCACTTATTTAGCTATGCTCATTGTAAGGATGTTAGCCTTGGATAACCCTCGCTGTAGAAAACAGTTCCAAATCCTTCAAAAATATTACATGACCATATTTACAAATATCTTGGAGCTTCCAGCTTTCCTTCTATCTCTGTAATACAAATTCTGTATTACTTGTCCAGTCAGAATATAATCTTTAATATGAACGAGGCTTATTCCATTCCTTTGAGTAATTCGTCCTTCTGCCATTCACAAATTATTTTAGTGCTTTACAAGCATAAAATAATATTCTTTAAGCTATGATCTATGTAATACAATATTATGAAGCCATGTAATCCTATTCCATCCATTGTAATATCAAATCCATTTGTTTTGTCAATGTATGAAACAAGTTACAATAAGGAGAGTACGGATTATCTGTGTTAATACTGTAAACATTTATGCTGAGTAAACTCTAGTCTAATTTTAACTGCACAAAAATATTTGTGACCGTAAATTAGTAAATACAGTATGGCTAATTAGATTAGCATGGTCTAATTTTTTACTGACAACGTAGAAGGCATTAATCGCAGGTGCTACTGATTAAGTATTTTAATGAAGTATTTTGGTCATGTTAGTGCAATAGAATGTCTTTGGCTACCTGGACTCATTTCCTTTTATTTTATCCAATCAGTTTTCATGGAGATAAGGAGGCACTAGGCAGGTACCTACCTGCCTACTTACTTGTCTAAAGCGTGTCGAGTTTTTGTAAAGTGGAGAAGACAGGCAAGTAAGCAGAGATTCATTTTGGTCATGATTGCATAAGAATGGATAATAAGAATGCAGAGTTAAATTGAAAATCTATCATGGATATAATATAACCTGTTAGTGTCTCGAAGTGAAATTGGGAGTGTACGTGTGTGTCTATGAGTGTTACTTAGTTGCGTTGAGTATGAGATAGGGACTCTTGCCTTTTGGTCTACAATTTATTTTATAAGTAGAGAATCAGATAAGCTGGACAAGACATCTCGTGTACATAATATTGTGTAAAAGAAACAAACGGAGCATAGAAAAACCAACGAGGAGTCTCAAGCAAAATAAACTTTCAGAAACCTACGTGCTGGCTTCTATTGCTCATGCAAACACATAGAATCGTAGTCGAATAATAATATTAGACTCACTCTTGGACGGTATTAACGGAGAAGGAAAACATTATCTCTACCTTTTCTTTGGATTGCTTACCTGTTCTTCTTGCTCATGTGATGAAAACACTATTAAATGAAATGCTATGGTTTCTATTGTGAAATGCAATGTTCGAGTGAGTCTCAAGCGCAAGGAGTGAAGAGATAGCCATTATAAGTGTATTTGTACACGTAGATAGCTGCCATGATAGAAAGAGTACACGATTAGACTACGGGACACACGGGATCAACTGCAGAGACTCTTCTCTAAAAAGGTTCTTCATTGCAATGCCATTGCATCGCATCGTGTGTGTGTCAGATTGTTTGGAAATGAAGGATCACACATAATGCATACATATCCATGCTATAAAACTACCTACATACATAAATACATATTATTATTATTCCTATGTGCATATCTATGTAAATAAAAGACTTCCCTGCTCCTCTCCTGCAAACCAAGAGGCTTATAAAGTCAGGATCATTATAGTAGCTATCTCATCCATTCATTGCATGATCACAAAGCAAAATACAACAAGGGAACTTTTTAGCTCCACCGTATTAATAAATATAGGCACTCTCAGTACTCTCTACTAAGTACATGGACAGTAATAATGCACAGAGCAGTGCAGCCAGTGTAAAAACGATATGACATAGACATAGGTAGTAGCTATGTTACAGGATGCATTTATTTCCAGACTGTGATTTTTCTGTTTCCCTCTGAGCAAGGGAAAATATACTGGAACTCAACGCCTAATTATCGCTGTACAAAAATCTCTATTCAAAAGAATCCTTTCAAAAAGTCAAACTATTTTTTCCATAAAATAATACCCTCATATGTATTAAAAACCAAGAATTTTAGATAAACTAAGGCGATCATGTAGAAATGCAGCTATTGAGTCAAGCGACCTTGTAACCACCATGTACTACTATAAATGACATAATTGTGCAGAAAGGATTCTGCAGAATATGCCTTTGTCAGTTTCACAGGGAAAATAAACGAGTCCGGATAAAAATATTTTCGATATTCTTAAAAAACTACTTGTTGTCTCTAAAAAGTTCACCTCTATCTACATAATGCAGATAAATGCACATGCAGAACAGTGTAGGAAAGTAGGAACTATTGTCAACTAAATACTATAAATATGGAAAAGCAAACTGATGTGACATTTTTTTATTTTATGCATGTGTGTTAGCTATAAGGCAATAATATAAAAGTGGCTCGATGATGCATAAACCTGTAACAGCATATAAGTAAGTAAATGTAGATTGGTATTAATCTATACTCTTGTTTGCTATCTTTTGGCTAAGAGAAGACAAGACAAACCAAAGCAAAGCAGTGCATTTGACTGATGAACAGGCGAAGTAGTGGAGTCCATCCTCATCCATTGCATTGCATGGCCATCGCATCCTAATGCCTTACACCATTCTACTATCTCTGTAGGTATTTATCTCAACGTAAGTTATTATAGCGGACAAGACACATGAACATATAATATTACGGGCTTATTATATTTATTATAATATTATAATTCAGAGCCATAGATTATGTATGTGTGTCCAAGTCCGTGTGTAGTGCATAGGGAGGATGAAAGAAGAGAGAGAGAGAGAGAAGTTAAGCCAGATAGCTTACTCACTCATCAAGATCTGCTTTATTATGCTGGCTATGCTATAGTTACTTAGAGTAAGTAAGTAATAGGGCTAGGACATAGAGTGGTGGTTAGTTAGAGGGTAGATGGATGCACACATCTATTACACCTTCATATCATCTCATCATTTATCTCTTTCCCATGCACCCCACACACAACATACGTAACACATCACATTCACATCAACGAACAAATACAGAAGAACTTGACGGTGGTACTCCTAGTTCCCTTCAATCTCTGATTCAGTGAACTACGCTGCGGTTCACCTCTGCAGGTGCACACGAAAGAAAGAGCTGACCAGGTCTATACACGCCGACCATAAACTTCCCTCATCTCATTCTTTCCCATTTTTTAAACATTTCACAAACTTTCCTCTTAATTTGCTACGTTATTGCAGTTTTGTGTTTCTTGTTGATATTTGCTAAGAAAATCTCATAGTTTACCTTGAGATCAGCAAGACATTGAGGGCAAAGTTAGAAAAGGCAGTGCAGCAGCCACATCAAATAATTGCTACCTATTGCACGCAATAGAGAGATACACCCACACAGATTACTTATTTTGTACGTGTGTAGCATTTGCTCAGTATAATTAGCCCTTAGGTAGTTCTACCAGTGTATTTTCAACATGCTCCATCAAAATCAACGCAGAGCTCTATTTCGAGCCTCTCTGACAAATCATCATCAAAAGAAGACTTAAGAAGAGAAAAGTTGTGAGCTCTAATCTAACGCCGTTGCGTTGTGTTCCTCGTTGTTTGCAAAGTGAAGCGTGGAAGAGCCAGTGGTTTGGTAATGCTTCTGGAAATCAAATCTGTTATTTTGGCCATTGAGCTAAAGAAGCAGAGACAGACCAGGAGGCAGTTTAAAGAAACAAACAAGTCAAAGGAAACCAGCCCTTGGTTATATTTTGTTCCTTGTCCTTCATCCTAATAGCAGGCCAGGGCAAACAGATTCTTTCAGCTGTTCAACTTGTCACCTGTGACTTTTACCCGTGCATAAATCTACACCTATCGAGCACTACACACTCTGCGAGATTTATTCTTTTTCAATACTCTCATTAAATCTAATGCTTAGCTGAGGGAGGGATAAAGACCCTTCACGACTTTCTTATCTCTTCCCCATTTCCACCAGCAGCCATTATTCCTGCCTACCTACTACATCTAATAATTATCTACATCCTAATCTCATCGATTCCTTCACCTCCAATTTTTTATCTCCTTATCCAATGTGCTCGCTTAATTCGGCTGCTACAATACAGTCCAGCAGTCCAGCAGCACAGCTTGTTTCTCTAGATTTATGGTACACCAGTTACAGAGATTTCTATTTTACAAGTGAACTCTTAGTACCTACTAATTACTAAAGAGTATTATAACTCAATTGCCACTTCTATTCTGTATAGTCAGTTTTTAGCCAATGTCAATGTCAGAAGCATTATTACGTACAAAAACAGATCTAGATAAAATGATAGAATCTGTACTTGGACTTATCTTGTACTAAGTCATTTGCTATCAAGAAAATGAAAAACGACTCTTAGCTATAAAAGTAAATTAAATTTTATAGTACCTATGTATGTTATGTGAGTGTGTGCAGGTAGGTACCTGCTTAGGTAGCTAGGGATGTTGCGTTCTTTAATAGTGATACCTAGTAAACGGACAAAGTGAGAAAAACGGCTATTATTTTGCTAAAGACTAAACTAACCTGACGTATTATCCTTATCTACTTTCTTAGCAACAAGAATCACAACTCTAAGCACTAAAAGGAAATTCCTGTAGCTACACGCATAAGTAGATAATTTAAAATTAGCTACACTTGTTACAGTTTGCAATTTAATTACAGTTATTTCACGTTTCATGAAATTTGGTGTAATTAGCGCTATTTATTTGTCGATAGAGATGCGCAAAGGGATTATTTTTTTGTAATTATAAATGGGATTAATAGCATTGCATCCTAGAAGATGAATATCTTCATTGGGAGTTGTGTCCTGAATAGAAATTACTAATCTGACAATATTGTCAATTGAGTCTTGAGTTGATAAATCCTCGGATAAACTTTGACCCCATCGAATGGTGGTTGTCAAATTCACTGTTTGACTAAAAGAACCCCATGGGATAAGAAATGACACATTGTCAGCATTAAATCAGCTTCCGGCTATTTATGTCGTCGTGATCTGAATGCCATTGTTATAAGAAAGCTACTTACAATAGCTACATACTATTCTTCTCGTCTTAGACAATTCCCACATATACACTTGTTTAGGTTTATATTCTTTATATAGAGATTGCTTAACACGCTTAGGGAGGTCATTGTAAGTTTGTTTATTACAATTCACACTTACTACACGGCATAGGATAGTGGATGATGAGCAATAATTATGCGGTTATGTAATTATGAAAAAATATTATGAGTAAGTGGCCATAATCAGTTTATTAGTTATTTAGCATAAAAGACGGAAAGATAGATCAAAGTAATGACCCTAACTTTCATCATCACCTACAATTAGAGTACTGACAGAAAGAAAGGGAAGTTGAGAAGGAAAAAAAACTGAGTTTAAGACAAGACAGGCAGACAGAGATAATGTAAATGTTTCCGTGTGAATTAAAGTAAGTAGCACTGCCTTTTATAAGATTTGAATTGCCTAGCATGCATTTTTTAATTTTCTTTGAACAAAGTTGTTGTCTGATATCTGAGAGATGTACTACGTGCCTGCCTGTTCTGTTGACTATAGCCACACAATGCAATATATTACATTCTTACTCAATTCTATGGTAATAAACAATAGAACAGAGTCCTAGCTCTATCGCTACATAATCAACATGTTTTTACAGATTGAACATATTTTCTAGCAGCATACAGGAATATTATTTTCTATATGCTTTAAGTATCTCTCTCTACTAAACTAACTCCTTTGTGTCTTGCAGGGAGATCTATACATTTATGTACTGCACTTAAGTGTAAACAGGGAGTTAGACATAAAACTGTGGTAGACTTGGTAAAAAGTAAAAGGGCTTGCTTTTCTGGAAGGAATTGTGAGGTTGAATATTGTTCCACAGTCGACTTTAATGTTGAGTAGCCGAGATTCATGAGAGACAAGGAAATGGATGTGAGTGAGTTCATTCGGTGGATGTCTTTAGTTATGGCTATAGAAATAGAGAGAGAGAGAGAGAGAGAGAGAGAGAGAGAGAGTTCACTTATTCTCCCTTAGTCGACTACATCCGATCATCCGATCCCTTGGTTGGTTCTTAAGTACAAACAAGAACATTTTTACTTAGGCTGCATTACAAGGCAGTTGCATGTTTGTGAGAAGCCGAGTATTAAATAAGAATAAGACAAGACGGACAGATTGTAAAGTAAAACTGTGTGGGGATGGAATAAAGGACACGTAGCCCTGTGTGTGCATTATACAGCTACTCCAGCATAGCACGTAGTCAATTCCAGAACAAAACAGACAAGACAAAACATGTGAGGAGGAGGAAAAAATTTCTAAAGTAAAACTAAGGCCCATGGGGACTTATAATTTAGGAGTCTGTTAATATAGCATCTATTAGGCATTATAGGGAGAGGGATGTTCGTTTGTAATTCTGCTGTGCGTACGTGTCTATAGACTTTAGACGTCGACGACGGCTGGATCACTTGCCTGCTCCTGCCTTTCCCGTAGCTATACCTTCTTATTTCTCTAGCCCCATTATGTAACTATTTAGGTAGGTACCTATAGATAGGCAAAATATTATTATCTTCTTATAATAAGCACTTCTTCTCTCTATTTATCTTCGGTCCTGGGAAAGAGAAGGAATAACTTTTCCGAAGGAATAATGAGGAGGTTTTTGGAACGGCGGTCCTCCTAAACAGCAGCGGTGAGGCATATGGACGCTCTCGACATAATTTAAAGAGAGATAGTTGTGAAAGCATGTCTTGTAGCCAGTAAAGATATACAAATGAGGATTTCATTTATGTCCTTATAATTGGTTATGTATTCCAAGACACAAGGGATGGAAAGCCTTGACTTGTCTTTAACGTCCCTGTCTTTTTCTCATTACGTCTTTAGTATCTCTACTTGTGGTGATAGCAAAAAGGTCTCTCTCTATCTATCTCCTATTTAAAGCACAGGCATACATCAGCTATTAGCTTTCCTCTCTCCACTATACTAATACGCCTGTGTATATTATTCTCGACATACCTAGTTTATTACATGTGCACCACTTTGATATATGTTATTTCATTTATATGGCACTTCAATAAGCCCGGCCAGCTCATTTTCCTTAGCCACACACGCAAATTCAAGCCACATAGGATAATATCATGACAGAAATGTATAGGGTGTAGCAGAGAGTTATGGATATCGGAATAGCTGATATAGGGAATAAGTGGTGCACACTAAAATAAATTGCAGATATGTTTAGTTCAGCTACTCCATTAAGAAGTAAAACAGTGTTTGTGTTTGGATTGCGCCAGTTAGCGTAGTCGTGGCATTCAGTTGGAAGGAACCAGAGAGGACGAATGAACACATTTAGTTTAGTTGACTGGAGGATTGAGTGGAAATAATACACAACTCGTGGTCACTCTCTCTATAAAGTGAATAGTAGTAGAAGGGAAAAGGTTTATAGAGAGTTTGGCCAATTTTCCACCGCTCCTGTTCAATGCTCGTTGTCCTTCTGTTAAAAAGTTGTCTGATTTTGATAGTTGTTGTTGTGATTGAGTAGATACGTAATGGTATGTTCGAATAGAGTGATACTGCATTGCATACTTGATTTTTTGTGAGACCGGAAAGCAAACTTTTGACTTTGACTTTTAGGCTGCCAGTTGGAGGCATTAAGCATGTGGCCATTGCATTTCATTTGTATTAAAGTGTACAACTAACTATAACGGCCATTATTCTAGTACATGTTTCTATGTACATCCATATATCGAATAAACTAGAAAATAACCGTGCTCATCTGTAGTGCATCTAGCTAGCTACCTCCTGTTTTGTATAACTTATACAATTCGGCACAAATGGCAATGGTATTTTGTCTCAAACTGGGTTCTCGTTCTCATTCTCACATTCATTCTTCGATGCACTCCCTTTTCTTTGTGCCCTGTCCATGTGTACAGATACAGACTACCGACAGATTGTGAGCTGTGAGCCTTGTTTTCTGTGTAGATACGAGAGAAGTTAGCCAAGGCACATCCTAAAATCATCTGGCCGCTAATTGTAGCCTGGAATTCCTGTGAATAACTATTTTAATTGTGAGAAGTAAGTTGTAATTACAATTCAAAGTTGAATTATTCCTATCGTCGCCCTCAAACTGGAACTACTACTACAAGTGATTGTAGATTAACGGACAAACGTACATAATTGTTATTTTGTATTTGCTCCAAAAGACATACGTTAGGATTTAGACACATGTCCACAAGACAAAGGAGTTGTATTGGTAAAGAGAATAGCTAAGAAATGTTTACACAATATATTTGCAGGAATTTCTTTCATAAAATCGTGCAGTCTTAAGTGTCTGTAAAATTGAAACTGTCTGTCATTCCATTAGTGATGAGCTTGTGAAATCTGACTATAGAGATTAGTATCAGACAGAATGTGGAGTATACCTGCATGTAGTCCTTTATTTACAAAAGTTATACAGTCTTAATATATCTATTGACTCAACGTAAATATTTGAGTAGTACACATTCGACTTTATAAGTATTTGCGAATATGTATTCAGGCTAGTAGTACCATTAAAAGTGATTCTGTCTTCGATTGCATTGAATGTTGACGACTTCACGACGTCTGCAAACAGAGCAGACGTAATGGAAACCATATTATTTATAAAGACTGTCGTTGGGCAACAGAAATAGAACACAAAGCATAGCAAGGAACCTACAATAAAATAATGGATACCTACCTAGCTTTTCACGATCTATTAAATACGTAGGAATGGATTAGAGCTATTGTTGATAAAGTACACGCAACGCAAGTAAGACATTATCTTAGCCCTATACACACAGAGATACAGATACACGTCCAAACCGACCGCAATTGAGAAAAGTTTAATTTAGTTAACGAGACTTGATTTAAATGTTAAGTGAGACATACGTAAGAAGGCTAGAAAACTCGAAGAAAATGGGCTCAGCAACTCAGCAAAAAAGAGATGGCTCCGATACGTGTTAATTTAATGCATAGGTAATAAATTACAAGAACCTATTACTGTCATACAGTTAATATATAAGGCAAGTATGAAAATAAACTAGTAAGACTGGTGCCTTGTAAGCATATTATTATTGCTTCAAAGAGACCCCTTTAATATCAAAACATGCGTCAATCATTTAGTGTTTATTTGAATTTAAAACAGGACTTATATTCAAACGACAGCAGATCTCCCTACCTCTTCTTCAAAAGAAAACGTTGCACATTGAATTTCAATTAGGAATTTTTCATGGCAAATAATAAAGGAGCAAACAAGATTTAGTACACTTCTCAGACTTAATTCCAATCGCATACAGCAAAATCTCAGAAACTTAATCCTTCACAATATGTATCTAAATACACAAATACAGATAGCATTTTTATAAGTAACGATATTTTTACTACTAGAAGCGGAAAGAAATGTCATTTACAAACACGCAGAACTTATTTTCTCATGTTTTAGCTGTATTATTGCCAGACTGCTCTGACATTGAAAACTTTTTAATCATATTTTAATTACTTTATTGTGACTTGCTTCATGTAACGTGGTTGTAATAACAATACATTAATAGTTGCGTAAATTTTTATGCGGAGTCCTGAAAGGATTTAATTTAGCCACAACAATTCTTTGCTATTGTTACATAGCATCAGAATGTTCGCATTTAATAAGCGAGCATTGTTTTAGGTTTACGACTTATTTTGTTAATTCCTCGTGTCGTCGTCCCCAATGAAAATAGCAAAAGAATTTAGTTTGAACTTTGGACAGGAACTGTACCCTGTAATTTCTTGTACACAAGCTGCTCAAGTATTTTATTATTGCACCAACGTACGCGTAGACAATATCTATGTAGCTGTAGCTTTTCCAACAGGAGCCACGCAGTTGTAATCTTGTAATATAAAAAAGCAACCAGTAGCAGTAGCAGCAAGTAGAAGAAGGCGAAGCAAGGAAATGTCAATTCAGTTCAATCATTCACTCTTATCTTAAATCATTGTTCTCTTTACATATTTTATTATATTTAGCTGAGCAATAGCTAAGCTACTTATATAGTTTAGTGCACAATAACCTCGTAAAGTAAAAAAAGGTGAAATATTTATGGACTCAAATATTCGCCGTGACTTTAGACTGAAGATTTTGTCTTGAAAAGGCTAAACTGGTGTGGACTTCGTTTAAAAAGATCAGAAAAGGTGGCATGGCATGAGCATTAAAGTTAAATACCACTTCCCACAAGAGTTACATGCACGAGTCATGAATTGCCATTTTGTGGCACGCCACAATTGCACCATATAATTTTGAAGAGAGAATCTGCGACAATATGCAAAGAGTAGTTACGTAATAATAATATCGAGATCCATCCTACAAGTATTTAGGTGTCTATATAATTACTTAGTATTTCTTGAACTAAATATATCGTGCATAATGCGTAGTATATGCGTTAAATAAGAAAACCTGGCAATAAATGACAAACTGCTCCGTTTTCTTTCCCATGAGTGTCAAGTCAAGTAAGTAGTTAGAAGTGTGCGAATAAAGTGGAGTATTACACTTTACACTTATCTTCATGATAAAGCAAAGCTTCTTTTTCTCGGGACAGGTTTAATTCTCAGTGTAGAGCGTATCTCTGTGTGCATAGGTCTCCATTATTATTATTGTATTTGTATAAAAGCAAGCTGGAAACAATGTAATCAAAGGGTTAGGCATCTTTGTAATTCAGTTCATCTTGAGCTGATTATTTTTATTCCGTGTCTGTCTGAGCGTACGTGCGTACGGCGTGCCTTGCCTCATGGCATGGCACTAACCAAAGCAAACCAAACCACTGAACAGCAAATATTCATCCAGTTTTTTTGTGTTGTCATTAGAAAAGTACATGGCAAAGTTATAAGCAAAGTAATAGAACATCTGCTGGTGAATTGAAGTGAATCATGTGTGGACGGTGTGCTGCTGAGGAGATTTGCGTAGAATGAAGTGATACGCTTTCTTTCCACTTTTTAACTGCAGCCACAGAACAATGAGAGTGGATGTGAGCGACAAAAAGAAAGAAACCAGAGAGTTGTATGCAAAAATTAGTTGTCTTGGGCCAGAGAGGGAGGAAAGGGCTGGATATGTTCGTTGAAGAATGCCCGAAACCTTGAACTCGTTAACATTCTAAGTACTAGGCCTGTCCATGAGATATCTCTGCAAGTTGTTTCTGCTGGAAATGAACGTTGCTCTCTTTGGCTCCGTGTGGTCATTCTAAGGTGGGTAAAAGAGACTAGCACAAGGCACGGCCCACCGTCCGTCTCATCTGCAAGCTGCAACAGGCCGAGCAAGTGTGCACGGAGTTTTTGCGCCGTTTAATCCCACGGCATCTGTTTTGCTTTCAAGATCGTCGAGAGTCAATCGGAATCTGGACAACTGCTTTCTTTCCCTTGGAAATCCACCGTGTAAACTGAGGAGCTAAATAGTAGAAACCATTTGATCTGACTTGACTAATCAAGCAAGGCAAAGCCAGAAGGACCAGTTTCTTCTACTTCACTACTACTGTCTGTCTGTAAAATGAGTTTAGACCGTGTGCGTTGCCTAAAAGAAAGATGCATATATTTCTAAGGATGTGCGTTGTATTTTTATTTGAGTGGCTACAGATCTGTTTGGTACGAGTATGAAGATCTATGAAATATAGACGCCACACATGTCATAGGCAAAGTATAGGGACGTAACAACTGCCTAGGACTATGAATAAATCCCTAGTTTATAATTTATCAGCAAAGTAGTCGCTAGTGATTGTTAGTTAGTAGTAATCCAGCAAACGCGGACTGGTTTGCATTTTTACAATTGATGTGATGATGATGAGTATCGTTGATGCTTGAATACTGATATTGTTATGGGAATTCTTACGCACTCACCACACACTAACTGCTTTGCAGAGTAGAAGAAGAATGGACTTGTACACACTACAACTACAGTGCTACTATTTAACATTATGTGAGGAGTGAAGTGAGCTTATGTCTTTGATACTTTAACAATGTGTATACTGGAATTACTATATATTTCATGTCTACTCAGCAAACACTGTTAAAGACACAGCAGAACAACACACAAGAAGGATTGAGCAGATGAGCTGACCTCAACTCTGGACTTGACTACTATTACAAACACACAAGAATATTTATTACGTTTGCATATCTTTGTGTACAAGTCGACAAGATTTACAAGGAGAATAGATTAGAGGCCCCCGCTACAAATAAATATCTATCTATGAATGTTGGAATGGAACGGACATAATCTGATCCTTTTCTAGTTACCTACTACTACAAGAAGTCTATATCCATTCCGTTGTTGGAAAGAAGCATTCCGATTTGAATAGTGAAAAGAAAGAGGATTCATCAATTGTCTCTTTGTTTGACTACTAATATTATCATATGGCTCATCATTTACTTGCTACAGTCTCATAATAACGTCACCCAGCAAATCACATCACAGAGCTTAGGACGTAGCATAGCAATATTTTAAAATGCCATTCACTCTCTCGTCGTTGTTTGGAAGGAAGTTGTCAATACAAGGTAATACGATCAGATAAAAGTTCCACCTTATGTTGCCGGCCTATTATTATGACACATTTTCCATTATGATGTGCTTATGAACATGAACCACCAAAGTATCATCATCTCTATCTCATCCTCACACATAATTATACATAAACACACACAAGAATTATATTATATAACCCACAATAACCAATTCTACACACACACACACAGAATCACAATAGGGAGACTTATAGCCAAATAAATCTCTAGTGCTATGCTAATGGCTTCTACCTGCACATGATAATGATTCACGCGTCATGAACATTGCATTCTCCTGAAACCATGCGAAATAGCCAGGGAGTGATAATATAGGCTCTCTTTACATGCTAAAAGATGCTGAATTACTTTAGGCAGAGATACATAGATGTATGGCTACTTTAAAAAATAATACAGATACACAATAAAAGTTAGAGGATGCAATGGCTACGTGCTGATGAAAAGATTTTATTGCTTTGTTTTGTTTTGCTTTTGCTTTGGCCTATCTACATACACAGAAAGGGCATATTATGCCTTTAGTTAACTTGTTCGTTTCACGGTTCCATCAATCCACTTTAATATATGATTTCTGTACCTGTCTGATGCCTACCTTCACTTCATCATTCACATCTCTGCATTATGTTTCCAGTCCAAGATCTTATCGATTGCTAACCAGTATCAGCAAAATTTTTGTTTTCTCTCCTCTAGTTTGTCTACTTTCGACCCTAATCTCATTTGTTAAATCTGATTTGAATTACTTTATCTCTCAGAATTTTATTGTGACAAATTGCAACTGTGAATAGCTTGGGCATCTATTTATTATATTGTTTCAGCTGCTTTCTATTAAGTTATTATTTTCTAACTTTATTTTACATGATGATTTATTGCACACTCTGAATGAATGCTGTCTTTATAAATGCAAACAGTTAATTGCCCAGCCATATATCGTTCCTGTTCTAGTGATATATCTACAGATAATAATATTATTAATTTAAACCTACATACTCGAGTTCTTTTCCTACACTGTTTTATTATGCACAGAACTCATCTCTTTTATGGTACATGAATGTAGAGTATGCAAATATGCAACTACGTACAATACATGTACATTCTACTCACAAGAATCATAAATATAAGTAATTCAACCACGCACAGTACCTACCGTAATGTTATGTACTACAATGTGATTTTCATTGTTTTGGTGTACGCAATAATTTTGCATACACTCCTAAATTATTGTCGATGTAAATAGTTCAGCTAAACTGATAGTAGCTCTGCTAATAACAAAAATCGTTAAAAATTTTATCACCCTGAAAATGAAAAGGAGAATTATTGATAATGCATCGTATTTCAATCTCGTGTTTCTCAGATGATATTCTCTACTATCCTACTCTTATGCATGTAGTTATTGTTTCCAATAAAAAAGTGGCAGGGCTTCATCCCCTGTTGACTGACGACTAGACAGACTAGACAGCACATGAAATTACAGCCATTGAGCTTGTAATTAGATCAATTATTAATTTCAAATTCATTGTTTACACTAGTCATTCAATGTCATGGAAGTTTTAAAAATCATTTACTAATATTTGCCGTAAATGTGACTTTATGATGTCTGTAAGGTTATAACGCAAATCAGTGACATGCTCCAATTTTCAAAGGGGTGAGCCGGAAACCTATCCAGCTTATTCCGTATTACTTATAATTAATATTACTACGCACACAATAATAATCCTACCACTACAACAAATCTTTTTTTTTAATTTATGAGAGTCTTAAAAATGTAGACCATAAAGAAGAATATGACAGGCATATATGTGTTGCTGGTTATTTTTAGCAGATAGAAATTTTCGCAAACAATTTAAAAGCAGGGTTGTATATTGTCTTTCATCCATCCACATGGATAAAACCGGACAAAATTAAGGTGGTTGAAATATATACTATAGGTATTGGGTACACAATACAATATACAGTATCATAACATTAAACATTACCATCAAGTTTCCTCGTAGACAAATAGAGTTTCATTGCATAACTTTGCAATCGGGATACAAGAAATTAGTATTAGACAATTGTTTAGTTAGCAGGTTTACTTAGAAATTCTAATTAGCAGATAGAGAAAAACCATTTACCAATAAAATGGGGGGGGGGGAGTTTTTTGAAAAGTCAAGCTGTCAGGAGATATCATACGTGTTACTGTTAGGTAACCCAAAAAATAAATTGCAGTTAATGTAATGCTTCACTTCACTTCGTTAGTTACTGAAATCTTTTCTATCATTTATTATCTAGAATTCTGTAAGACTTCAATGTCGGTATATTATTTCCATTATTATATATTTAATTGAAGTTCAATGATCGTCAATTTCATAAATACATATCTGTAGTTTATACGCACTTGATAGTTTAAATAAGGGGCCAATTTATTTGTGAATTTTATCCATCCACTATCAACATAAAACCACTTTTGTCCCGTTTTGTCCAATCACTCTATTTCGTCCACCGCAACCCTGTTTCAAAGGAATATACTACAAGCAAGGCGTATTTTGGCTTGCAGGAGCGTAAAGGAAACCATTTTTTTCATCGGATGAGATTTTTAGCGTATTTTTTGTAAGTTCAGTAGTATGACATTTATGCAGTGTGGGTGGAGCAAGAGCATGCATAAAATGTATCGTTCACTAATAAGTAATTAGTAAAAAAAAAGGTATCATCCATAGAACAAGCGGAGATAGAGACGCGTATGAGCCAAGCGACGGGAGTTAAGGACAAAAAGCCTCATTAATCCCAGATTATTCTGTTTTGACAGTTAAGGGTGAACAAACCTGTAAGGTAGCGACTAGAGAGAGAAAGAGAAGGGTTGAGTTAACTTACGATTTGGTGTACAGTAGCAGGGATGATATTTGATCTGTCTGTAGCTGGGTAGAAGGAGGGAGAGTGAAGGCTTCGAGTTCGTCGTGACGGGACGGAAACTGAAGAAGCTGACTTAGTGTGAGACTACGCAGGGTTTCCTCAGTTCCAGTTACAGGCAGTTCTTATTCGCCATATGGCGTCCTTATATTTCCGTCATTCTTTCTCTGACACGAAATACGGAGCCTTAGCCAGGAGACGCAAATGTCTTTCCATGTAACTTAATTTCATCTCTGTCTTCATCCAGTAGAACGAAACTATTAAACAAAACACACACACACATCTTTCTTCCTTGTCTAAGGCTCCTACACTCTCCTTCACTTAGAAAAAATGATGTTTTGAGATCCATAATATTATGACATTCACTCACACGCTTCCCTTCCACTTGCCATTTAAAATAAAACTCTTTCTACAGTTTTGCTTGCAATTAACAGGAGCAGAAAGAGATTTTATATTTGAGTTTATAGTTTGCACTTGTGTTAGACTCGGAGGCGTGAGTTAAATACATTTAGCCGACATAAGACATTATGTATTATGTCTGTGAGTTGAGGTGAATGAAACTGGCACCAGCTAAGCGAAGGTGTAAAGTTCATCCAAATGAACTATTTAGGTAGATAACTTTTCATCCATGCAATTCAATTCGGTTGGATGGAGTTTGTGAGACTGACTGGCTGACATCAAATAAACTTGCAGCTAAAGAATGACAATCACTGGTGAAAGAATTTATAATTTGCTAATAGTTAAAATACGTTCTATATACTTTCCTACACATTAAACTACAAATGCACCACAATTCTATATTCATGCCTATTTACTTGCTAGCGCTATAATATTGCTGCCGTTTTGTGATATTGAGTCGACTGTGCTACTCTAAAATAACGATTGCGTAAATGTAGGCATAGCTAACCGATAACTCCATTACTCTCCAATGCTTATTTATTATCGCTTTTCATTTCTGTACATTGCAGAGAACAATTGGACCATTACTCTTTGCGCTAATAAAATTACTCCTGCTCCATAGTTATCAATGTTTACTCGACTCTATCATAGCTGTAAAAAAATTACTCTCTGCACAAGAAGAAGCTAGGCAGCTCCAAATCTCAAAATCCAATGTCTGCAAAAAGCTATAGTACCTAAAAAGGTGCATTAGTAGCAGTCAACAGAAAAGTCAGTCTGGAAATGTGTTAAGGAGTTGTAATTGTTATGATTTATGTGCGTACATGACTAGAACTAAAGAAAAATCGTTAATACCTAAATTCCTAGACTCCTATTAGTGCAAACAGATAAAAATGTATCACTGTCCGCTATACCTAATAAATGTAGTTGCTACTTTAATTCTGAGAGTAACAACTGCCAATATTTATTATATCATAATATGCATAGCATGTTTTTTGTATTGCTGGAAGAAATGATTTTTCTTAATGAGACAAGTAGAATTCTACAAATCGCGTTAGCAATGCCAATACCTGCATCATCTGCGGGCCTCCCCTCGTAAAATTCAATTAGATGATTTAGTGCCCTACATATATCTAACCAAGTTGGCTCTTAATTAGCCTACAGACATTTTACTAGTTACGCTCAAGAAGATATAATAGTTACCAAGGGTTTCCCTCGGCACATATCACCTAGTCAAACTCTCTTTCTGCATATTACTAGTTTTTTTACGAACGAGTTATCGAAATGCTTCAGAGAAAGACTTAGTGCAAAACGGAGCCTCCTTCTTACTACACTTATGTATAAATACATGTTCATCTGTTGATTTTGCGAAACAAGATCAATGAATGCAAATGGAAGCCCTCGGATACATAACTCAGTTCAATCAAATATGATTTCTGTCATTTAATCGCTTTAGGAACGTTTTTATTCTTTAAAAATGTCAAATAAAATTGCTGGAGTGATAAAAATAATAGAGGAATGTTAAGCTACACTCAAATGATGTATAGAATGCATTTGTATGCTTAAAATGTAAGTTCCACTATGAAAATAGTTTTATCAGATGCCCATTATGCAGAATTGAGAAAACTGAGCTAGACATAATCAAGTTAAGTCCTTCCTGTACTGTAGTTTCTTTTACTTGAATAGAAAAGATACTTTTACTGTTTATGTATTAGTAAGTAGGTACATATTTAGTAAGTAAAATAATATTATATGAAAGATTACTTGGTAAGCAGTTGTATGAGGATATTATGTTTTCTTCCTATTTCATTCTCTGTATCGACTGTATCCCATAAAAGTTTCGCTGCATTTAATGTGTATAGATAAGAGCTGTATCTGTTCGCGTCACATAATTTATTATTATTTCAAAAATGCAAATAGCTAAAGTGCACAGAGTAGCAAAACTCACACATCTGCTTGTGTCATTCTGTAGTTGTCATTCAGCCTTGTCCAAATAAGTCCTTACATGCTTTGTAATAATATGTGTCGTTGTATATCGAAAGGTTAACAAAGCTATAACTGCCACTCGTCTGTGAAACTGAATTTAGATTGCATTTTAGCCGTTTATGTCCACTCTACATCTTGTGCATCTCTCTGACTATAAATCTGCGAGCTGTTCTGTTATCTGTACGTGGAGCAGTTTATGATGAGAGGGCCACAGTATAGTTAAAAGAATAGTAGAATAGTACCTATAATGTTGATCGGATTAAAAGAGAGCTAGCTAAGTAACCTCTTCTTGTGGCCTGACCTTAGTGCGTGATAGTGCAGCTCAAGTTTTGTACATAGGTCTCTATGTAAATAAATAAATACATGAGTAATGGTTTGAGATGGGAAGTTGAGCCTGCAGTGCACAATGGAAAACAGAAAGTGCCTTTGTGTGTGTACAGACATATAATTTGTGTAGTTGGATGGTAAATAGGTGGAAGATGTAGTTTTAGATTTTATGTGTGGTTTATATGCAAAGTATCTATGGGGTGGTATCACACTAAAATTTTTAATGTCTATCACAATCATGAATATGAATGCCTCAAAGTGCTTTTATTGCCTAAGCAAACGGAAATCTGCCATCATGCTGTTTGCTTTGCCAATTTCTGCTTGAACTGCTTGCGAGAGATAGGACATAAAAACTGCGAACGTTATAAATATGATATTGAGTCGAAACGCGGACACATTATCATTATGATTCATCGATAAAGGATTCTCTAAGCTGTGTCAGCCCACGAAAGGCGTAAAACGTTTTTGTTAAGCTGTCAACTTGTTTCGCCGCAAGATTCTTACGTACAAGCTAGTACCCCCAATTATCAGATGATTTCACTAAGAAAGATAATTTTGGATGCTGACTAACGTTAAAGCAAAGCAAAAGAGTTTTCGCAAATGAATGAGTCTATAGCGTCTAGCCAATTCACAAAATCCATTCCGCACGCTTTTGCACAAAGTTCAGCAGGTTCCTACACGTAGGTACACCAGCATTGAGCAGACGTTTTAAAAAGTCAGTCATCTTGGTCATGGTGTTGTTGTATTAGCAGATGCCGCCGTTCTGTGGCATGTCATGTCCTCTTAATTGTCATGTTCTCAATCTGCATGATCCTGCATAAAAAAGAGTAGGAAGGAATCGTAGTAATTGTAAACAAGGCAAAGTATTACCGAAGAATGTTTTTTTTTGATAGGAGAAAAGAGCAGGAACGGGAGTACGAGCTCGTTGAATCGGAGCTGGCCCGTCTGTAATGGATATAGCTGCCAGTCGGTGGAAGCCACTTGCTGTCCTGTCTGCACTCTGCCTTATGACATGGGGAAGAAAAGGAAACTGATAGATGTTTGCGGACATCAGCGCTGTTACACATGCGTTTACCAAAATGAGAATTGTCAACTATGTGGCCAGGAGCCGGTCGCTCCTGCCAAAAAGTCTTTGTCTCTGCGAAACAAAAGTCTTACGGACTTTCACCCCTTGGCCAAATCCTCCGCTTCTCCGCTCACCTCTGCAAGATGCTTCGTTAAAACAAATGGCCACTTCACCTACATCAAAGTAAGTACAGATACACTTCCTATAATATTATTGCCACATTATTGCATTCTTCTAGACAGACCAGACAGAGTCCCACTTTTTACTTATCTCATCATGACTACAATAAAATGAATAAAACTTGCCGTCATTAAGAATCGACAGTTGAACGATTACCGATCCAATGGATCTTTTAAAAAATTTATGCTATTTATTTGCCCCTTTACAATAAATTAGTGCTAGTAAAAATGATTATACTGTACCGCTCTTTTGTTCGCCTTTCTCGACATTAGTCGTCGCATGCCTTTGAGCAAAGAGTTACACAGGTAGTTTATCTGCTCAAATGATAATGGGAATTGCATTGTTGTTGTAATGTGTTTTCTGTTATTATCGCCGTATGTCAATCGCCACTACTCTTGACTGTTGTCTGTGTGGAATGAGAAAAGAAAGTAGGTAGCGCGACTCGCGAGTACAGTACAAGGAGGGAGACGGCTAAAAGCATCATCTTGTTGATCCGAACCAAAATAAACGAATGGAGCTAATGAAGTGCGATCTTTGTTGCAGGCGAGAGCTGATGCAACGCCAACTGTAGTATCCTCCTCGCTCAATGGAACTAGTCGCGGATTGTCACTGAAAGTTGGCAAACTGTCACCAGTTCCCAGACGAAGCGGACCGAACACTCCTGTAATGACCAAAAGTTCATTGGCAAGATGTGTGAATTTGTCTGATCGTGGAAAGCATTTAAAATCCTGTCCGTCTCCAGGTAAATACATTTCCAGACATCCGCCAGTTCCGCTTTTCTATTCACATTTTGCTTGTCTTAGCATTTATTTTGTCTCGACATAGTTTTATTACTCACGTTGTTTTTGCATTTGTCTCTGTAAATGTCTCATCGTATACTTGATACGTTATAAATTGACTGTTACTTGGATTGAATTACAAATGGACTCATATTTTCTCTATCCACTCCAAATCAACAGTAGGCAAATATATTTTACAGCGTAGATAATTGAACAATAATAATTGAACTGTTTAGTTTGGAAATCAGTATGTCTAGGATTACTGAGTGTAATATATGAAGAGTTGCTGAATGAAGGGGATTGTAAGTGTGAATTTATTTATTTCAGAGCATGATGAAGGTTTTGAAGATGTGAGACACAGAGGGAAGGCGTTTGAACAAAATAAAAGAAAGAAGCTATCAGGTTCTCAATCATGGGATGTCTACCAAAGACTAGCATTTGCTTCCAACGATCGCAATGCAAATATTAAGGATAGTATGATGCGTAATTGTTCTAAAGTTTCTGTTTCAAGAGATTCTTGTGCGTCTTTGCAATCATCAGTTGGCAGTTGCGACGCAAACAATAGTACCAGTCCTGTGTCGACTTTGACAGGTTTCATAATATTTATCTTTCACTTCTCAACTCAAAATTAAATTCTGTAACTGTAGTTTGTAACTGAACTGGATTTATTGAATTTATTTATGTAAAGGTTCATCGGAAACTGATCCATATACTCGCGACGAAAATGGCAGTATTCTCTCTCTTATGTCCGATGCTTCTGGCGGAGATATCCATAGTCCAGTTATTGACAGTCGACGACAAAGATCACTACAAAGTACGTCGTCCTCTCCTTTTTATTATTTTAAGTCGTTTTGTAGTGAGTTACCGCGCAATATACGTAGCCGTGAGATTCTTTGTGATCTACTACTACTCAATAGTGGAGATTTCTATACAATTCTCTGCAAATATTTCTCAGAGCTATAAAGCTCAAGTATATAAATCATGGGGCAATTTAAAGGGACGGATATGATTTTATTGCTGTACAATCGCACGGAATATTGTGTCGTTAAAGCATTTCGTCGATTTTTTAAGCGAAATATCGAAAATCAAGGTAAAATTAATGGTAAATCGTTAAATTTCTCTGTGGTAAATCAATGACTTTCCAAACTTTCAAAAGTATGTAGATTTATACTTGTGTCAGTTGATTTTATATGAGATTCCAATACAACGGATGTTTTCCTTTCTTCCAATCTACTCAACATCTAAACAAATAGGAATGTATAGTTCATGAATTAAATTGACTTTATTGCATTTTGTGTAGTATCTTCTGACAATGCAATCGAGTTGGGCACCTTTTCAAAAAACCAAGCGAAATTAACATCTAAGAAAGTGGTAGCACATGAGATGCAAGGTAAGCCTCGTACTATCTTTATTGTTATTAAGCATATGCATATGACGCAAAAGATTATATTTATTACATTTTTAAACAGGCGTGCGTTACATGCCATGCAATCCTGCACAACTGCCTCTGAAGCCATTATTTTTTGAAGTGCCAGTCCAAGAAGAAGAGCAAATATTTGTTGGCAGGGGCTGGTTATTCCGTGAGATCGAGATGGTTGTAACTTCTGAGCACTCCAGCAATCGTGGAGTGATAATTACTGGAAATGGTGGGACAGGGAAAACGAGCATAGCCCTTCAATTAGTTGATTATAGCTGCTTTGGCCGCAAAAGAAATTTTGACTTGGATCATTCATTTTCGGGAAGAAATTCGGCAACTGGTGGGGAAATCAGAGGGCCAACTTCTCTACTGTCATTAGCACCTCATTTAGTCGCGTACCATTTTTGTCAGGTATTGCATTCACAATAAATGTTTGTATATTTGATTTTGATAGTTGCTAAATAGAGAACTGCTACACAGCGTTCTCCATTTCATTCATAGTGGCTAATGTGTGTATGATTTCTCCCTACCCATATTGACTTAACAGAATGCACAGTAAATAATTTAATTTTCCAACATGCAATGTGATAATATCTAAACTAATTATTTATACAGTTGGATAATAGTACGACGTGCTTAGTGGCAGAATTTGTTCATTCATTCGCTGCACAATTGTGTCAGGCCCCACAACTGAGTTCCTATCGAGAATATTTATTGGACAATCCTTCTTGTCTTGTAAGTTGCTTATCACACTACTTAATCACTGTCATGTGAACATCAAAATAGCAAAAAATTATCATCTTACAAGTCAACAATGTACATATATTGCAGCGAGTCTGGATTTTAATTGATATATTCTGTCAATGTTTATCAGAGTGTTCTGTCTATGGAACAATGTCTTATGAATCCGAGTGCTGCTCTCGTCAATGGGATTTTAGAACCTCTCAACTACTTACAACGAGCTAATCAAGTGCCAAATGATTACTGTTTTGCGGTAATTGACTCCATTGGAGAAGCTGAGTATCATCGAGCTGACTCTGGCGATACAATTGCCTCCTTTTTAGCCAAACATATTCTCCGATTTCCTTCTTGGCTCAAACTTGTCATTACAATTCGAACTAATCAGCAAGAAACCTTATCGCTCATCCCATTCCACAAAATAAGGTGGGTGGAAACCAGTTTGCTTCCGATATTGACCTCCCTCTCCGTCCAAAGATCATTACTCCATCAAAACAGATAATTAATTGATAAGTCTATGATTTGCAATTTTTAACAGCTTGAACAAGGTGGAGGAAGATATCGCTAAGGACTTGCTTGAATACATCAGCTTCCGTGTCAAGAACACCCCGTCAATTAGAAGTAACATTAGCGTTCCGACACTCAGCAAAACAGAATCAGTGCTGAATAATCTTCAGCATCATCTTATGCAACTCTCTTCAGGATGTTTTCTCTATTTAAAATTGACTCTCGACCTTATTCAACATGGAAATTTAATTGTCAAATCTTCCAACTTTAAAGTATAATCTTTATAATCCACAAATTTCTACTAATATTTATTCAGAAAATGAACTAATCCCTCGAATTTTCTACAAACATTTTCAATAGGTATTGCCGGTTTCACTTGCGGAAGTATTTCTTTTGCATTGCAACCTTAGATTTCAAACTGCACAAGCTTTTGATAAAGTACAAGCAATTATGTCCACGTGCCTTGCCGCTCTTAATCCTTTAAATCTTTTGGAGATTTACCATTCTGTAAATTGCTTGAGAACAACAGAAAATCTGGAATGGGAAGAATTTTTGAAGTCTTTTAAGGTGAATACAAATCTTTGTCAGCCATTTTAAGTTAGACGACTTTGGGTCAAAGATGTCGAAATTTAGATTCATTGCCATATCACCGTTTATTTAAATTAAATGCAATAATTAACCCTCCATCGTTGAAACTTTCAGTCACTCAATGGCCTCCTAATTAAAAGATCCGACGGGACATACATGTTCTTCCATTCAACATTTCGTGACTGGCTGACACGAAGAGACGATGACGACACTAAATTTCTCGGCGACATGAGGTGGGATAGTTTTAGAATTTTTAAAATTATGAGAGCATAAATGTAATTTTGTTATGATTTATCATAAGTTTCTCGCTATGCTATATCTGTAATTTATTTGCAGAATGGGACATGCCGCTATTTCTTTTCGTTTAAGTCGCATAGAAGCTCCTCTAAACCCTTTCAAGACACTGGAATTAGGGCATCATATCCTCAAAGCACATATTTACAAAAATATGTCTGCTTCAAAAACAACAGTTCCGCCTCGAGACTTGCAAGCAATGTGGTTGGCCAATGCAAGTCAAAATCCTTCTCTTGCTCTGGCTTGTCCGTTTAATATTTATTACCCGAATATTAAGGTGAGTCATAACTTTGTTCACTCTAATCAGCAAAAAAATTAGATTTTTACTAGAACAAGTATTTTCATTTCCTGCTTTTCTCAATCCTTCCCAATTTCCTACCAAATGCAAATGCCACGCATGCAGGGATGATAAATTCAAGTTATTCCAATCATGGATGCATAATGCAATCATAGAAATAAATTTAGGGGTAGGGAAAACAAACAGGGAAGGCAACATTTGAAAGGTGCTTATAAATTAAGGAATTATGTAAATATTAATGAGTCAGTATATAGACGTTGAGTTGAAGGTCAGCTATTTCAGTCATCGCAAATGTGGATCACATAAATGTTCATAAAAAGAATTAATTTAGATTCCCATATTATGTCTTTAACACCATAGCAAAGAATGACCTTGCAAGCGCGAATTGTATAAATATAACTACATACGTACATTTACTAGTTACACTTTTCATCCTATATATTTCAAGAGTATATCACAAATTATAGCTGGGATATGTAATGAGAAGTGAATACATTTTCTGACCACACATTTATCCCTTAGTTTTAACCTAATTATATTGGATTAAAAGTATGCATTAGTAAATCCCTGAACAAATTGCCGTGATCCGCTCTAATTGCAATCTAAAACTTCAACGGAGTCATTCAGCATTATTTTAAGTGCTTTTACTGTCACTTTCCATTTTAACCGTATGCACCGCAACCAATCTCTTCCCAGGAACACACTGCAGTGCAGGGAGGGAGTTAGCTCTCAGCTATCCAATGCATTATAGTATTCAATACAATAGCCCTATATACATCTTGCCCAAACCTGACACGCAGTTAGCGTCAATTTTTTAACAAATAAATTCATGTAGATTTAAAAAGATATAAAAACAGTCTGAAATCTCATTCTGTATTATTTAGTTACATCCAGTTCGATTGCATTTGAGCGTAATTTTATTTTCAGTAGCTTGCTTGGTGCACACAAAAAGAACTTTTTGTCGAAGGAATCTATTGACGAATAGTTTTGACTGAAAAATCGAAGTACCTAATATAAAGTTATGGATTGCAGGGTTCGGACCTCTAAAATTTGTTGGCTCCGGATTTAGAGCAAAAAGAAGTCTGTAAGAGTAGGAGGATAGGATATTAGGTCTAAAAATTGAGTTGGGATTGATCTCTAAGTCGTGTGGTTCATTGAATTTATGTGACATAAAGCTCAGATATAAAATATTCTTCGAAGCCATTTGGTACTTCGTAAATGCGCTTAGCTACCTAGTAAGTGGTAAGTACCTACCCAAATTAGTCCACCTACTCACCCTTCAATAGCAAGAGCTACAGTTAATACCTTCATGGTAGCCTCTTTCAGAATCTTTCCAGACATACAAATTGATTTAGATTGCTGCCCATAATCGCATTCCGCCTACACACTAAAAAGTTAACTGAAACTGCCACTGATTTTACAGTAAGTAAAACCTTGTCATGAGAGACGACGACTGTCAGTTACCTAATTTTCAAACAGTAACAATTAGTTGAAATCTTCAAACAATTTATTCGATTACAATTCAATTGGCTGTAAGATTTAGAGTTTAATACCGCACCTTACGATTACGAGAATAAACAAGTATTCATTAAAAAATAATAACGTAAATACGAGTACATACTACTAG
>JABASI010000567.1:0-36160 GCA_019776505.1 Tomocerus nigrus | reverse complement strand
TTTTCGATGTTCATTGGTAAATTATATCATTACAATTTGTGTCATCATTTTAAAAATATAAGATGGAAATAGAAATCGATTCTCTCTAAGATAAATAAAGAATACTTGACTTTTTTACGAATGTAGTACTATATACATAAGAGTTAATTCGTCTGTAGTAATATTATACTATAATTGCCTTTTTAGAAAAGGCATACCTAATTCTATTTCTGCACAAAGTCTGTATATGTGAGTACCTATCACATTTAAATCTATTTGTACGTAGCCGAGTTAGAAGGCGCATAGTAGCGACTGTGGAATAAATTGGAACGGGTGGAAAGCACTGGTAGTTGCTAGCATTAGGAATTAGAGATGAGATATAGCATAGCATCCGTAGTCGTAGATTTTTGGACAGACGTGGAAATGTGGCTTTGCACTTACACTTGACTTTTCTTTCCTTTACGTCACGAGCCGTTTGAAAGTCACTTGAGTTGACGAAACTATATGGCTTCGTATCTGTCCTTTATGTTCGAGGCTCTCGATGCCACTCTGCCACCTTGTCCTCTCTCTCTCCCTCTCCTTATCCCTGCTAGTTCCTCCCAGTCGACTCCATCTGCTTATACTTGCAGCCACAGCCTTCTTTTACTGTTATAGTTATAGTACTTTCTCCACTTTCCCCCAGACTTCCAATCCGGAGAAATCGTTTCTCTCCTTACCTTTCCCTTTGATTTACTCCACAAATAAAACTTTTTTTCCATATTCTGCCCGTTTTTATGCCACCATTTAGCTATTTTACATTCCTTCCTTTGTTTTATGCTTATATAAGAAACTACAACTACATGTGTACCATATTTATTGCCGACGTCAGTGCATACCTACCTACTTTCACTACAGTGTAGGTCAATTTTTTGTTTGAATAATAAATTCCAATTTTATCATGATTTCTATTTTATGTACTACATTTTCCGTACATATTGCTACTATTACAGATGATCCTATCATTCTACACACATACTGCTACAATAAAAAATGTAGTTATATACTTATAATATTATAGTGTTGCATATATAAGTAGTATTACATTGTTATTATTATTTTAGAATTTATGAGTTACCTACATGAATCTGTAAATCCATTATATTGAATAAATAATAATACAATAGACAAAACAATTATTATCGATTTACTCGTAGCTGTTTACTCTCAAAGTTGCTTTATTTTTAATGTTTACGTCCGTGTTGTGAAGGCTGTAGCGTTACATAGAGATGTGTAAATTGTATTTATTTGTTCAGAGTTGGAGGAGTGAGTGGAGGATGGGAGGCAGGCGAGAGGGAGTGATTGTGTTGTGAGAGGAGCCAGAAAAAAGTGCAATAAAGTTACTATAATCACATTATCATTATATAGACAATAGAATTGAATGTGACATCGAAATGCGATTAGTAAGACCTAATTTTAAAAGCAACATTCTCCTGCCATCGAACACTACTTTCATATTCAGGTTTCATGTCTCTGCGTCTGAGTCGCGACTCGTCTATTGGATTCTATTGTATTTTAGTGGGGATGGATAAGACAAGAGAAGGGAAGAAGAAAAAGGAGTGTTACGTCTACGTCTTGCTGATGAAAAGTAATTCGGCACGAAGAGCCGTAGGAGATGCTCGCATCACATCAGTTCACTGGCATCGCATGGCAATAGGGAAACAGTGGAAAGGAAAGTAAAAAGGAAACGAGTGCATAGTCATGTCATGATCATCTCCCATTTGCTCTCAGTCTCAAGTATCTTCACAGACACATATACATACACACACACTCACTGCATACACATCATAGAAGAAAGGAGCACTAAGTCTCTACGTAGCTCTAGTAGTAGTCTTCCTATTCTTAAGCATTGTGCATATACAGCGTTCGAGCAACTATCAATAGAGCACTATTAGAAAATAACTGAGCTATAGGCCATCCTCCGACTAGTCAGGAAAGAACAAAGGATCTTGTTTAGAATTATCCGAACCTATTCCTCCTCCGTATAGTACGAGCAGGCGGGCGGGCAAAGAAAACGACACAAAAGCTCAGCTAAGCATCTAGATTACAGCATCCACTACATACACGAAGAAGAGAATCCTACTTATGTACAGCTCAGAACTGGCTGCCGTGGCATATGCGTGCATGCAGAGAGACGAGGGATGAAGGCAGGCACATCCTAGTATACTTAGTTCATTCTACTTAGAGCACTATAAGAAGGCTCGTCAGGGAGAAGAGGGAAAACATGCAAACTATTGTCATCTCATCTTGTTCTAGATGCAATGCCGTATATCTCCACTCGACTTCTCTGACTCAGTTCAAATGCTTAATGTAGGTGCATAGCAAAACTCTCTCTCTCTCCCAACATTCTTTTGTTAGACTTAAAATTGAAGGAGATCTTGCTGTACAACGACGCAGGCACTACACACATACACAGGCTAGCCACTCTTCTATTTGTACACAGAGCCTTTTTAGTGAAGGGAGTGAGTGGTGTGTAGAAGGGACTATGTGAGCGGCGTTATGTTATAATAGAGGAATAACATTTTGTACCCTTCCATCTACTATGCACATTCACCCTACCATTTGCCTCTTATGAATTTTTCACTATCCAATCTTCGTCTGACATAGAAGAGAGACAGAGAGAGAGAGAAGTACATACTACTAAGGATGAGCTTTTTCCGTCCCTTCACTTTACTTTCTTTCAGTTTACTTACGTATTTCGACTCTAACGGCTGACTTTCCCTGACTCACAGACTAAAGTTTAACTAAATTCTCTCGCTATCTATACGTATCTGCATCTTTCACTGATATAGCACCTTGCTTACACGTAGCAGAAATAAAGTCCTACAAATGTCTACATCTTAGTAGACGTACGTCCAAGTAGTTAAATACACATATGCATAGTGACTTGTACTACTATTATAGGGGAGCTAAGCTGTAGAAGAGCCTTAGCAGAATGCAGCGTAACTGAAATGACCTGACATAGAGAATTTATTCTTTGCTCAAATTCAGGAAGATGCAAAGTGAAAGAGACATGCCAACCGACTACGTTCTGCAATGTTCTGTACTTTGTTATGCTGTAAGAGGCTGATGTTCTAAGGATATGAGTGGACTCGTCTCAACTAAATTCCAGCCACCTAGACATAAACGTACAATGCACGGACACATAAATACATAAATGCGCCCATTGTTTCCTTTCGAGGCTTCTTTCAGCATAGACAGACTATCCCCTCACTCTCTCCACCCATAAGCACACGACAAAGTATATCTAAACAGCAGAGACAACTGCATAAGTATACATCCATCACAAGGATCCGGATTACAACTGTATCTCTCCTCTATCCACTTGAACAGATACATAGTTGGATTGATGTGGGCACAGTTCTACAACTACATGTCACTCTCCCTTAGTTAAGTAGCAACTAAACTCTTCCTCCTCCAACTTAACAGCAGCTACCCTTCCACTACACACTCATCCATATATTTTAACTTTACTTACTCACATGCATGCATACAGAGAGATTACTAAATGCTTTCACTTACAGCATAGCATTCCAAACTCAACCGTTCTACCTATTGTCAAAATATACTGGAAAACATAACAAAACCCAAAAGTAATTTCCCAAGTGTAAGTATCTACTTCACTCATCTACTGCGTGCGATTCTTCTCTTCTCCAAACTTTGTCATTTTGTTCTAAAACAATTGTATTGCTTTCTTTATTTACAACTAAAACCTACACACACATTAATCCACAATAAATTAATAAGAGTATACATACGGATGCAACAAAACTTCTATACTTGCATGATAATTGCATAAAACATATTCAAAAGTCCTAAATGCAATTGACATTTTAACATTTCCATGCATTCTGCACAAAAAACTCTACTTTTTAATCCTCTAACTCGGCAAATAATATGTAGGTAATGTCCATAACAGTAATGTGACGGGATTCTTTTCAATAAAATAAAAAAGTAAAGATCATGGTGGGATTGTATCTAGAACACTATCAAAATGAGCATCTAAACGAAGTTAAGTGTGTGTATTTGGCCATTACAAGAGAAAGAAACAATGAGTGAAGTGAATGCTGCAGAGATGATAGTGTGATTGTTAGCAATTTGGTTAAAATAGATCTACTATTTGGATTTGCCAATTTAAGTAGCTGGTCTGACCACACCTTTGCCTTTAAAATGGTACGGATGGCAAAGTAGTAGTAATGGAAAGTGGAGTTTTAATTGTTTGTAGATAATTATGTTCACAAAGGCCAGGCGCAGATGAGGTAATCGGGCAAGGTAGAGAATGCCGTAGTAAAATTACAGAGTTGAATTGCAGAAAAGCATTAAATTGCTTTTCGTTGTGTGAAGGAAATAAAGCGTTTGGTCTGGCTGGCAGAGGAACCGCAACGAGGAAACTAATTCATTAGAAGACACAAAGTGAGTTTATAACCATGCTAAGTGTATTAACAAATACTTTTAGCGGAGAAGAACCACTAAAACGTAACTTTTTAACTGACAATCAATTGCATGCAACCGCCTTTTGCGACAAAGTCCTAAAGAGATTGCTGAGCATTAGAGGAAGGGGGAATTGGCGCTGTGTGGAGGCATAACCAACAGAGGAAGGTACAAGTAGAGACGCTATGCACTACTTAGCCAATGTTTTCGAAGGGAAAACATATTGTTGGCAAAAGGTTTTCGGTGGAGGAGAGAGAGAGAGAGAAAGAGCACTCTACATGCAACACGATGTAAGTAGAGTAGAGTAACGCAAGGCAAAGGAACTTAAAGTAACAAAACGTGAAGATAAGTAACGTACATAGTTCTCTGTTCGGATATACGCTCTGCTTGTCTTCTATATCGATCCCCACTTTCATATCCACATCCACGAGAGACATCCTAGCCAAACCAGCAGAGGCAGCTCCACTCAGCCTCTCTCTCTCTCGTCCTCTCCTCTGCTCCACTTTTTAACTTCGTCTTCAGCATTACGTTACACACGGCTCCCTATCTCACTTACCTAATAACGCCTCTCTCCCAACCGACTGACAATATGTGCGTACATGTACATTAGAAAACACATCAGCTTAGATATATAAAAAATCCTAGAGCTCCTCTAAAAAGATGACTGAGTGAGCCACATCATCCCGCTTCCTATAATATGGCCATATGTACCTAACTAAATTCAACTTTATCTTGGATGCTTTTGGAGAAAGAACGACGACCGTCTTTAGATCACTCTTATCAAATAACACCAACTAGGACGTATTGAAACTAAAGTGCTCGACTCAAATAAACTCCATTTTATCCTGAGCACAACTGAGTATATGGAAGTACTAGGAATCATTAGTGTAGGTAGTAATGAATTTAATCCTGCCATGAAAATCCCCTTTCTAATAATAGAATTTTACGTAAAATTCATTTGGAGATTATTTATTATTATCACTAGCTAATGGCATTTTTTTGCTTAAGATTCTTACATTTTTTTTATCAGGGTGCTTACCAGGATTTACCAATAGGTACTTATTAAGTTTTTCAGATCAGATTATTGTCATTCCATTTCCTTGAATTTTATTATAATTACGAAACGAAGCTTCGGAAAATGACGTAACTGTAAACTCTTTTAATCTGAATTGGTTTGCTTCAATCCACATTTGCAGGTTTCCAGCTGCTAAGAAATATTCTATAGGAGCAGTTGGAGCCTATGGCAGAAGTTTAGGTGCTGAACTCCTAATGTTGACAGCTTTTTTAAACAAAAGAAATGATGGAAGGAAATGTTAGGAGGCAACAAAGCCAGTACATAGAGGAAAGGGCTTTTCTCGTCAGTTACCTTACCATTTTCTAAGCTAATCTCCTTTTCCTTCATCCCAGAAAATTGAAACAATACAGAGCAAGGCTGTTTGCTAATATCAAAACGGAACTGAGGAAAAAAATTGCCAAACATAAAAATCCTCTGAGCATCTATCTAGCTATATAAAAGTTGCTACACATGAGGATATTTATATGTCTGATTTGTACATAGGAAAGTAAATCCTCTTTAAACAGTAGCATGCAGGTGTAAATCCATCAGTAAATGTACATGTGCCATATACATAGATTGCACTCTAAAGAAAAGTTATGTAGAAAAGCATTTTGAGTCTAGTTTTATCTTATATTCATATTGACAGTATAATGTATCTACAATCATCTTAGAGTTTGCTACATTCTGAGCCAGATATGCAGGTAGCTTATGGAGGAGCAACTGCTATTGAAAAAGTACTCTTCTCGAAAATAGCGACAGAGTGTAATATGTTCTCAAGGATTGGCTATTCGGAAGTGACCCTGTACAGTAGTCGAAAGAGTAAAGTTCGATGGTGACTTTCGGAAGGAGCCCAGTTGGCTTATCGTTAGCCAGTAGTTGAGACAATAAGTTGAGGCTATTGAAAGAGTGGGAGGAGGAGTAGAGATAAAAGATAGCCATGGCCAAGCAAAGCGTCACATCAAGCCGTTCTCTTGTAGCAGAAGAGATGAGAAAAGAGGAGATGCATAGAGAAAGTGTGCTGATAGGTAGGAAACACGAACATAATATCTCTAGTTGGTAGTTTGGGATGAAAATTGGAGCGGCTATGGCGTGGAGTCCAGAGAAGGGCAGACACAGACAGGCAGAGTTGCTGTTAGGCATTTGATAGCTCGTATTCTTGTGTAGTGTAGTCTGGTGGTTGCTGTAGTGTAGTCGCTGGATTGTGTGCATGTGCCAAATTGAGTCCTTTTGTTTATCCATGCAAGTTGAGGCTAAAGAGATGGGATGGAAAAGCTGAGTCGAGTGAGCTCCGGTTGAAGCTGACTAAACTGAAGTTTCATGACGTGACGTGGACATGGACGTAGTTTTACCTAGATCTTCCTCCTTGATCATTTATTTATGCTTTATCCGTCTGCAACGAGCCAACCAACGAAGCAGCTTTAGTGCCTGCTACCGCACATTGCTTCCTACACGAACTAACCAACTCCGCCTAACCTTTCTCCTTACTTACCTTTCTCTCCCACCAAAATTCTACAGCATCCTCCCAGTGTACGTACACTGCAGCGGGACTTCGTCTCCCTTCCGCCTCTACATGACCTGACCTCACAACAACAGCCTCCTCGCTCACTTTCCTTCCACCTCCCTCCCTACTTATCCTACAATTATCCGCAAACAAATGCAGCCTCCTTAGCAATGCATCCCACCATATCAGAATCACCACCTAAACATTTACTGCTGAATATTATTATTTAGCGTATAATGGCTAAGGCTCCTACACACACTACAAATGTACTCACTCATGTGCAGTTCAGCCACCGACGGAGCTAAAATAACTTAAGCTCCCACTTTAATGCACACACTGTCTCCCTTTGTTTCTTCAGGGCCGGAACGGGAGTTTATGCTGTACATATGCACAGAGAAAGTATTGTTGGCTTCATTATCCACCTATACAAGGCCTATATACATACAAAATCAGATAATAAACCCTTTGCATTCCCACAATAAAGCTACTTCAGCTGTATAGGCACACATTATACTGCATAGGCATTCTGCTAGCTACTTCATTCCACTATTCAGAAACTATAGTTTTTATTCTATGAAGTAGAAAGCATACAATGAAAATTCCTCTGTGCTTTTAGCTCTTGTGACGAAAGGCAAGTATTCATTATTTGTCTAAAATAAACGAGATCATTCTTACCCTCCCTTGGGAAGTTTTCTTCACATTTTATTATATTCATCTATGATTTCACAAACACTATAGTTAGCTAACTAAAACTAAACATTAAACACATACTCCTTTTTCCCTGTGCTACGACAGACATACCACAATGTAAGTCAACATGTTCAACATATTCATGCATTGCATATATTGCAACTCATACAGGCCTGCACTACAAGTGGAAAATCGGAGTTAAACTTAATAACTACAAAAATCGATAGTTAAAAGTCCCTGCCGATTATGCCAATACTTTGCTATTTCTGACAACACTTTTACATTGACTGTGACATTTTGAACAGAGATTTTCGACTACTGAGTAAAACCAATATTTTTTCTTACTTTATTTCAGCATGATATACCTTATCGGTATATACTTTTAGTTTATTATGTATCTATCCAGTATATCCAATTTTTATAATATTAAAGTTTATAACAATACATGGCTTTATTTACATTGAATATATGAATGTAATTGTTCCAACTTCTAGAATCTCAAAAGTTGTCAATGTTCATTTTGATTGTGGATTGCTGTACATTTACTTTGTACATTAATTTAATAACAAAAGAGAATGATAGCTTGTGTTTTGTTTTCCAGTTTAAATGGAATTTATTTCTGCCCTGTCTGTAATATAGACATAGGTAGGTAGGCTAATTAACAGTGGTTAAAAGTTTCAAGAGTGTTGGGTCAAAGTCAAATTACAGTATGCTACATCATTACACACAAGTCAATAATAGTGTACAAGAGAGTGGAGGCAAGTAGAACCCATTCCTCCCGAATGTGGAAACTTTCTTAGTTCTGTCGTAATTCTATGCAAAATGCCAAGCCTTCGTATTTCAGTGAATTAAGTAAAGGATAATAATTGAGTCAGTGGCAGAGATATAAAACACCCATTCGACTGACTCTCTCGTTCTGCACTAAAAGTAAATAGAAACTTTGTGCAATTTAAATAGTAATCTTGACAAACTAAAAGGACATCAGTATGTTGGATATAGCCATAAGTTCCGGTATACAAACTAAGTTTATGTAAAGGAAAATTGTAGCTAGTGATTTTAATGGCTTAGTACACATTCCTTACCTGGTTGCTTGTTGGTACTGGAAGGAAATTTTGAGCTGACTTAGGTAGAAATGGTAGAATACGTGATGCCCCCGCTGTTAAGTTACCTTTCCCGTGTATCTAATTGATTTTATATGCAAATCTTGACTGAAAATTCAATTACGATTGCTTGTTGACCAAGTTCATTGGAAAGCAAAGTAGGGTGGGGAGAGTGCTAACTAAGGATAAGTAGGGGCTTTATAAACAGCCATATAGTCAATTTATATAATCAATTACCGACTGGAGGAACGTGTATAACGGAGCGTAGAGAATATAGCAGAATAATTATCTGTACATATAAATCCTTGGACCGATGATGAACTCTCGGATTTGCATTCACTCACATAGACTAGAGCACTAATACAATTTCGTGATAAGTATGCGGTTACCTTAGAGTGATATTGAGCGTTGCTTCCTCGTCGGGAATAAAGTGTGTAGGATATGTGGATGGGACATAGTAGCTCATGTACACATTTTGTATTTAATCTATAAATGCTACACCACATCAGAGGACATCACCCTATCATCACATCATCATCACTAAGCGAGCACTGCACTCGACGGGACTGAACTCGACTCTCTCCAGTCTAAAAGACTTTAGAAGCAAAGATCTTTTCAAATTGCTTCAACAACTTATTCAGGGACGACTAAAGAGTTAAAAGAGCGTTGAGCTCCTAAAGGCAATTTTTGGTTACACATCGTTGATAGTTGATAGCTGAGCTAAGCTCACCCACTCACCGCTCACATCTACAGCCCTGTCCTCTTCCTTTGACTTACTCCTTCTCTCTCTCTCTAGTAGATATCTTTGTGTGTGAAGGAGAAGAGTATAGATGGACGTGTAATGATATACTAATAATATTAGTATGGCACCGCATGAGTCTAACCTCAGAGATAGTTGCCTCTTGCGTGGCTCCCAAACTAAATGGCTATTGTATACTCTTACAAGGAATATAGATGATGATATAATTCAATTTCATATGAGTCTCTTTTAGAGAAAATCTTTTCTCATGAAAGTCAACTAAGAACGTGACTTATCTCGCAATAACTTCGTGACGCTTTTACTTTTGACTTGTCGCCTCGCAGTTTCCCTTTCTCTTCTTTTCAATGTTATGGCTAGATAGATACAGGTACTACGTACACCCCATAAACTAGGAACAAAATAAAGAGTCGCTATGTGTCCTTAGACAGACACGCCTAGACTACTAGTAGGCAGATGTTCATAATAATGAAACATAGCATAAGCTCTCTCTGCTCCTGACTTATAGGCTCCTATCTCCAGCCTCGTGTCCCATATAATAAGTTACCTTTCACTTTTGCCAATAGAATGTAGCTCACAGCTTTTGGCTTAACTTTAGATTTCCTCCGTTTTCATCTGACTGATTCTCTTATTTTCCTTTTACATTACACTCATATAACACAAGTACTCATTTTTATATTGGTACTATAGTTTTACTTGCACTGTTAAATGAAAACATAGCTAAGTACTCAAGCGTATCTATGGAGAAAGTCAGAGAGAAAGTCCTTACGACTCTCTTTGGTATGTAGGCAATGCACATTGTATTATGTAACACTAGTAGTGTGTGCTGTGATGAGATGTGCTGTTCAACCTTCTCAAGTATGCTCACTTATACGAAATCGACCCTTCCCCCGAGTCAAAACTGAGAAAGGAATGCTAAAAGGTCGTTCAGAAATACAAGTGACTTCACTTGGCATCCTCATCGCTTGGTATTTATATGACCAGCCATAACCTGCTGTAGAATAACAGTAAAAGTGTCATTATTGCAATTCCATCCCATTTCTCGAACCAAGAGACAGAAGTAGAAAGAAGGGAAGTAGTTACTAGATGTACTTAAGGATCAATATACAAGTTGATTTACTTAATATGTAGGGGCAATACAGAAATAAATTGCTGCATTCCATAAATATTTTCATAAATGCACTTATGCAGGTTACATGTGCTGATTTACCAAAGTAAAAAAAGAGAAGCAGGAGAAAGTGAACAACAATAACACAGTTGAACATAGACAAGTATACAAGAAGACGATAGTACGAGGGGAGAAAAGCTCAGAATAGTGACATGGATCCCTGGTGACGGCTATGATCGCAGACGGCACGGATGGATAGACCGGTCGAATATTTTCCGCTCAAGCCCTTATCAGTTCTCCGTCCAGTTCGCTCAATGTAACACCGGACAGGTGAATGATAAGGAGTCGAGGCAGATGATTTGGTCATTCTTGCCATTGGAACTTACCATTAATGTCTGCTCCGTTTCCCTCCCTCTTTAACCCTATTCACTATGTTTGCTCAATTCACTTTTCCTTTCCCGCTCGCTTCTACTCGATCTGAATGAAGCAAATTCTACTAAATCAAATAAGAAGCAGAACAATATATTTTTGCATCTAGATAAGTAGGAGGTGCCACAAAGCGACTACATTCACTACGCTTTAATCAATCTCTAATTTAGTACAATGTTTTACATATTTACTTACCTTTTCTCTTCATCCAGCAGCAGCACTCTTAATCAGTCAACCGAGAGTAAACTAACATTTTCATGTGAACACACCTTACAACAACTGAGTTGCATCTTCATTGATGTAGCTGTAGGGGCTGGTTAAGATAATATTTTTACAGATTAGTCATTCACTTGTGTAAGAAACAGGGGAGAAGATCAAGCAAAATCAATTGATGTATTTTCCTCCGCAAACAAAAACACGATACTGCGATCTTCGACTTTTCGATAAAATAGAGAAACGTAAGCATGTAATTAAGGGCGATAGTACGAGTTGATAAAAAGTAATTACTTCACAGATCCTGCAATTATGCTATTTTCGATCCTTGCGTATAACTAACTTTAAAATAAACTTGTTTACCACATAGTTCACTGCATAAAGACAATTGACAATGTAGCAAGTGCTTAGTCATGCCAATTGAGAACTATAGGTGTCTATTGAGAACAGCTACTTCTTTGGGTATAAAAGGGAAACTATTGGGGCGTCTTAGAGTATCTGCGCAGACATGAAGAGTATGATCATAGGAAGAGTATGTGTGGTAAGCATTCACACTTTGAGCGAAGTATTATGTGGTGATAAGATGTTCCAGAGTATAAACTTTTCAGTAATAATGTTGGCTACGGATATTGTTAATTTGCCTAGTGCTGTCTTATACAGTGCCGTCCCATTACCGCTCTTTAGCTATTTGACATTGAGTTACGCTCAGAATGTTAATTACAGAAATGTGAGGAGGATGAGTTAACTAAGTGTTATCGTTCGCATTTGGTAGTAGGAATGGAGGAGTATAGAACGGAGATATCATTATATGGATATTAATGACTGTTGCGATTGATATAAATAATATTACTACTTAGTCGTCCCCCTGTTGTCTCTCTCTCTGTCTGGGTGTATAGCAATTTGAGGATGACAAATAAGAGTCTACTCTGTTACGGCAGACACATTGTGTGCACAATATCTTAGCATTGGATAGTGCTATGTCAATGTAATGTGTAGAGATCTGCATAAATTATAGTGGTGTTTCAGTTGAGTTGAGTTTATGAGGAAATTGAGGAGAGGAGAGGCAGAGGGAAGGCACAGTGGAAGGAGACCAGACACGTCACATCATGTCAGAGACACACAGCTGTGATAAGATGATGTATGTAGCTAGCCTGTAGAATTATTATTATATGCGGGAATGTCTAGTGACTGCGTGCGGAGGCCACGCTACCCGATCTTATTATGCATTTCCAAAAGATGTGTATTGCATGGAGAGAGATGTGATGTGACAGACACAGTCATCTTGGAAAGTGGAAGTGAAACAGATCTCTGGAGATTTTCAGCTCCCTTCCCTTGGCTCACTGGCTCTGCCTGACTTCAGCTCGACTCTTCGCTCGATCTGCCTCCTTGGCATGGCAGAACTTCCTTTGGCTTCCATCTCCTACCAATACCACTGCATTGCATTGCTTTCGTTTGTAAATTCTGGCAAGGAAAGCATGGCACACAAAAGGATTCAATTGGATCAGATTTGCGACTGGAGATATTCCCCGTTCTTCAATTATATTCTCATTTCTATAAGCGTTGGGAATACAAAAGAATCTACTTTCCCCGTATCACTTCTTCTATTTACTTCTATTAGCTAACGAACAATAAGCCAGTCAGCACGCTATAGACCCCTTCCCTCCTAAATAAAGATCTAGACCGCAATTATAACTTACTATACTACATATTCCCCGTATCACTTCTTCTATTTACTTCTATTAGCTAACGAACAATAAGCCAGTCAGCACGCTATAGACCCCTTCCCTCCTAAATAAAGATCTAGACCGCAATTATAACTTCCTATACTACATACTGATGCCCTGGGTCCTATATCATTGATTGATACTCACTATATCAAATATCATAGACTGTCACAGATTCGAAATGATACTGATAAATAGAATTGTCCAAGAATCGCTAGTGAAAATCACATCATCTACAGTCGCACTAAACATCTTCATACCCTCGTTATTCTTGCCATAACTGTTACTTTATCGTTCATATCATTTTCTTCATTATTCCATTAAACTAGATCTTCCAAGATACTGTTTCATTTTAGCTACCCAAGCATTTACTGTCACCATTGAATTATTTCACAACATGCTAACATACATTTATAGTATGTAGGATATAGTATAATATAAGATTTCACTTTTGCTCGCGCGTAAATAACCTAAAATAATGGAATACTACTTTCACTGGCAACTATTAATCATGCAATTTAATCAGCCTCCGATAATAGATATAAAATAGGTTTGTGTATCGGTTGAATAGTTAGATTGCATTTGTTTAGACTGAAACCGCCTCCAAACCCTGGCAGCATATTTTCTGTTTACTGAAATCATGAACAAGGCCGTCTGGAGAATAGTTATGTTGTTGCCATTATAATGATATACAAGAGCAAGTGAAGCTAGTGAGCCAACAATCATCTCAAGTACACTCGAGTGCTTTTGACTGATTCAATTTGCCAAGTGTCATCATATAAAACCCATCATTTCATTTGTCGGTGGACAACATTAGCATAAATGCATTTGAATTCCATACACGCGCCCTTGTCTTCTTTATAGATAGGACTGTGAAAAAGAACAATGAGATGACATTACAAATCTGTATACATCCAAGGCTAATAGTTCTTCTGATACAATTCATTCTGGCTATCTATCACAGACAAGGAAAAGGAAACCATTCATTTATTCTTGCATTCAACGGAATCAAAATTACATGCTCAGAGCTGTAGCAGGAGGCAGTTCTGCTATCTGTAGCCGTGGAGAAAATGAATAAAATGATATGGAGAAAGAGGAGTGTTTCGTTGTGCCGCGAACAAAAGGATTGAAATGTGACGACATGACATGAAAGCATTGTAGAATGGCCAATAATTATTATGGTAATATTACCTATGGGTTCCTCGGCCATCTCATTTTGTTTTGTCCCTTGAGCAGTTCCGTCCTGGAACTGAACTGACTGGGACTTAATTGTGGCCAACAACAGAAAGTCTCACGAGAGACTCACTGCGACATAGATACAAATTATATGCTCTTTTGAGGCGAAGATTTGTGTGATAGGAAATATATTATCATCACTGGATATTGTTCAGTGGAGAGAGGACGAACATAATTCAAATGGACGATGGGATACTACAAACAACTCATTCACACATAGCTATCATTAAATTCATTCAACTGTCTATCTCCTTTCCAAAGCCAACACCACTGCGTGTCCAAATCAATGAAGCGTATACACTACGTAACGCACTGTCCAAACCAAACCACACAGCAGCATATGAAAATGTGAATTCAATTCGAGATATTTGGACAAGTCAACGTGGGCAAACCCCATCCCTGGAATAATATCGTGAGACTAGTAAATGACTACGTTCTATGATAAACATTCAATTTAACTCATTTCCACCCGGCAGGGCAACTCAGCTTTGTTTTTGCAATACTCATAGCACGTAATAATATACACAAGTGTTAAAATATCGCACATATTACGGTGGTTCATAATAGGCAAAATCCAGTTAACTGAAGGAAATCATATACAAAATTTGAGTTGGCAAACGCAGTGCTTTATGTAGAGGACTGTCCTTCTGTGTTGGTCTGTACTACTTAACAGGACATGACATAATAAATAACTAGGGAGCATATATCTGTAGATACATATTATAGGATCAATCTATACACATGGACATATTCATAAATTGGAATATTTTGGTTTTGGAATGGTGAGTTGGTAGGTAGACCTTTGCTGCCTATAACTTACTATGCAAATAAATTAGAAGATAAGAGCTATGGATTGTGTGTGAACCACCTCTTAGGGCTGAAACAGTGTGCGTTTAAACTAAAGGTGCCCGTATAAACGAGTGTACAGTCCGCGTGTCTATAGAAGCTATTTACGTACTGGAGAGATGACAAAGACAACATGAATACATTTATAATTTCCATCTCTTCATTTGTTTTAGATTGGACTGACTGACTTGACTCACAATTAGTTGACTAACACTACATAAAATAGACAGATGTATAGACACCGATAGACACTGCACTTTATGTAGAATAAAGCAGAGTCTTGTTGAAACTGACTGACTGACTACCTACTCTTCAAGTAATAACCAAATCAACTTCAAAATAACGAATGCTTGGATTTAATAAAGTTGACTTGTCTACTTCCCCCACACAAAGTTATTTTCTACTATTATTCTCTGGGATGCTACTCTTTATTTAATATTCACTTCCAGTACTCCCTACCTACATGCTACAAATCTATGAAAACTTTTAAAGGATTTATATACATTAACAGTACCTACAGAAATGGAACGTAATTACTAATATTTAAAATATTTTAGGTACACTCATACGCAATCAAATACAGTAAATTGCTTGAAAGAAGGAATTTCATTTGAAAATGCAATTGCCATTTACAGCAATATGAATTTCCCAAACGCGACTACGAAATATGAATTTTCTAACAGAAGTGTGATAGGAATAATAGTAAAAGCGCATCGTACTTACTTGTCCAAGTTCACTCAGTGTAATTAGCCAATGTTGGTAAAACCAGTTTGAATTATGGAGGGAGAGCTAATAAAGAAAATGTTAGCCATATTAATTCGTGGTATTGTGCAGTGTATGAAAATGGAAGTAAGGTTCCTCCGGATAGATAGACGCGATTCCAATGAAATGAAATAGATTTAGCTGTTGGCTTGGCTTTGGCCTTAGTATTCTTCAGTGGTTTGGTTAGCTTTCTGCTCTAGTGGTGGAATTAATTGTTCTGTCTGCCAAATCCAAGGCAGCCACACCATATAATTCAGAGAGAGAGGAACTGAAAGCAAGGAAAGAAGCTTCATCCCACGCCATGTAATGCTTTCCAGCCTCTCTCCTCTCCTCTTACGATTAGTTAGCAGAGCACAGAAAGGAAAGTGACTACTATGTGTCTGTCTATCCATCTTTCAATTTCATTCTCAACTTTGTTAGTGCAGAGTCTGAGTGAGCCGAAGTGAAAATTACTACGTATCTATTCTGCAGCTACTCTGTGTCCTTATAGCTATTTAGGTATTTATATGACGCTATGTACATACGTACTTAATAATCGTTGAATTCGGTGTAATGCTCTATAGTCACCCTGCACATTCCTATCAATACACCGTTAATAGGGATAAAGAGAGAGATATCTGTGTTTGTGCTGAACATTAAGCCGCCATGACAAGACAACTTGGATGGGAAAGCCTTCTCTGTGCAATAATCCTTTGTTATACTCTCCATTGCATAAACTAGGCAGGTTGCTTCCTCGCCTTGCTTTGCTTTGGCTCACTCTTGTAGTAATTCCGCCCGTAAGAGCAGAGCATTTCACATTTCACCCGGGTAGGTGAGCTAGACACTAAATATGTAGAGATAAGAGCGATTCTAGAAATGTTATTACTTTCTAGCACGCGCACAGATATTACAGACATAGTATCATTCCGCAGATGCTAATGGCAATACTTTGTATAGGTACCTGTAATGCATTTATACCTACAGGATATTTACATACGTCTGTCTGTCTGTACGTTGATTTGAGTGTGGAGCATAGACAGCTAACTTTCCTCCTTGATTTTAATGGGCCTACTTGAAAATGCTTTTAAACGAAATCATTACAGACAGAATGCATATTAAAGACTAAAGCACTATTTAATTGTGTTTGATGGGCTTGGCTTGAGTAATCAAAAAGAATCGTTCCTCTAACCGTTCTCTGCATTATACTAATACTAATACAACAGGAAATAGCTTACGCAGTTTTTATGCAAGAATAGTCAACTTAAATCAAGTTCTAAAAGAACTCGGCTGTTTATATTGTGCTTTTGTAGAGCTACTACTATACTATGGTGAATGAAGTGAATATAAAGGGCCATAAAACATACAATTACCGTGCAGATATAATTTTACGTTAACCTTCCCGAAGTAAATAAAGTCTGAGTTGGACCATCTGCACAGAAAACTTTTACTTATTACGGCTCTCTACAGCAGCACCATGTACTCGAAACTATGTTTCTCCTGGAAAAAATTAAGAGGGGTAGCATTAGTAGATTTTCATTTGAACTTTCAAAGTAATCGCACGGCACACCATTTTTCTGTTAATAAAGCTAAACTTAGAACATAGGTGCACTAATTGAGAGGCAGAAGCGCTCACGAGATACGACAAAGTTGAAAATGAATTTCAGCTAAAACAAGGCCTTAGCTACCCACACATAGTGTTCTAGACCAGTTGGCTTTGAAAGATTCAGATTAATACGTAGATACTTAATATTTATTCAGGTATATCTTTAAATGCTCTATATATTTGCTCAATAGGCACAAATGCCTTTATCTATGAGTTTCGAATATAGGATCATAGCTATTAATATTACGATCCATGGTATATATGAATGAGAACTGAACGGAAGAATAGATGAGGAAAGAGCAGTAGCCGAGTAAGTAGAGTTAAAACTCGTCTCGAATTAATTACTACGTCCATTCAGTTCTGTTCTGTTTCCATTCCCTTTCTATTATTTAGCAATGTTATGTTTTCTAAAGAGAGAAATAGAAATACGGGCTCCATTCTCATATGCTTGCTGTTCAGTTCAGCCGTATCTTTCCTTTACGTTTAAATAATTCACACTGTCATTCCACGGCCGAACTCATTTGTTATGAATCAGGATAAAATAGTCAAGAATAAACAATGGTCTACATCCTTTCAATTCAAACTGACTCGAGTCAACTCGAGAGAGTGAGAGGTCTGGCTGCCTTTTAAAAGGTTCACTCACTGAATGAAACAAGATGAGTGTCCACCTACCAAGATGAATGTCATTTTCATTTGTACGTGTATTATACGCCATAAAACTACGTCTACACTCTACTGTGAGCTTAATAATAGACTATCTTCCCAGCGTTGGTTATCTAACTTGCAATTTTAATGCTCTCCATTTACTGCCGTTAAATTACTAACAATAAGTTAATAATATTTACACTATCATTATTATTTCTATACCTAGGTATATTCAATTTTAAAAATTCCTGTGTAACCTCTAGAAAAAAGGGGTATTATTTGGTCTAAAGGAAACACTTAAATTCCAAGTGTTTCAAGTCGAATCAATCGACAATTGTTTTGAGTAAAAAAGGAAGAGATTTCCGAAATCGAAATACAAATGTGGGTAGCAGTAAATGTTACAAAGGTAAACAGCCAACCCATTGAGTATTTATAGCGGCATTGCGACATCCTAGCTACAAGGAAGAATATAAAAAGAAAAGTCAGAGGAAACCACAGCAAAGTGGAAGGGTGAATCTCTCCGAAGTTTCCTATCCTCTTTTTATTCCAGAGAAAATTGATGCCTTTGCAGTGAGAGTGTTTTATATATTTACTTGCTGTATACTTAGATGCTGAGTTTGCTAGTCGTTGGACCATGTCTGTAGTGCAGGGGGCGTAGTGGGTGGGAGGAATGACTAACTAAATCAAATCTCCCAAAGAAACCACAATAACTGAGCACTTTCTTCTTTTCTCCTTATTTGTGGGAAATTAACACACTCTAGTATACATGTGCTATATCTTGTCTATCTTGTACAGATAAAACTAGAGCTAATGTGATGTCCTCCTAGTCTTATCTGCATCCTACTGGCCATTCTACTAGCCATTCTTTCGGGGAACTAACGACACTCCCATTCTCGACATATCTGCAGGTTAGATACATCAACGGCATTTATATAGTGGTAACTGCATCAGATATCGGATAATGAACTTCTTTACTGATGTATCGTATTTCCACTGCGTTTCATTCCAGTACAAATGCATTAGTACCCGAAAATAACCACAACTAATCCGCAGTTACCATATCTTCCTAAATACATGTAACAGTAATTACATAAGTTAATGCCTAAATTGGGTTTTGTCTGCAAAATTGCTACAGATAAATAGGTAAATGTCCTAACAATGTTCTTTATCAGCCAAATTGTATCGAATAAAAAAATACGGATAACCGTGTCAGTAGAAAAATACATCTGCGTGGCTTGCATATAAAATAATGCTTGGGGATCTTATGTATATATGGAAGATTTTTATCGGCAATCGAAATAATCTTTATTTAGGTAGGAAAAGAAATCTGGGCGAGGTAAGTAAATCTTATTCTTGGTGGAGAAAAACAAAAGAGAGGTGATAGTCGAGTGAGTGAAGAGTACGTAGAGCAGAGTAAAAGAAGAGCGAGCTGGCTAGAGAGCAGCAAGGCAGAAAAAAGTGTCTGTTAGGATTGTGGAAACGTGATGACTTGGAATTACTATATTTTTCTCTTTCCTCTTCTACTTTAGCTCTAACAATAGGCATTTACTTTGTAGACGGACGGAGGGAACATCACACACACACTCACTAAAGTATATCTCGGGGAGAAAGGAGGATCGTTGATATGTTATTGCAGATACATGGAGTGTAGCTATATAGATCAACATCAGTTTTTCCTCCAAGTCTCCTCGAATAGTAAGGAAAAAGAATGGAAGAAGTAGGGCGGGGACGGAGACAATGCAATGGTGCTACATACTCCTTCGTTGACTTCAGTTGACTTTCACTTCAACTCGGTCGTTAGATTCCGATCTTTCGAAAGAAGAAAAAGACAAGAACAAAAGAGAGTGAAAAGGAACTGTGTGTGTGTTGTGTCATCCCAAACGGAATTCTTAGAAGCAAACGAAGGCAGCCACGGCTGGAAATACATTTCACCGTCTCTTTTCTTCCCTTCCACTTCCCTTTACTCCGCTCTGACTGCAAGAAGGGACTGTATCTACTGATTTTCTCTATCTTCCCCTTCATGGCACTACTGAAGCAAGAAAGTGACTGTGAGACAACCTATCTATCTACCTAAACAACAACACCAAACCAATCGAAAATCCAAACTCAAGTCAACTAAATACACTGCGTCTTCAACAACACTCAGACAGTCACACTGCAACAACACTCCAACTCTCTCTCTCTCTAGCAAAATGGCAAATATTCGTCTATGCTGTGTTCATGGATAAAGGACTTCTTTCTTCCTCCATTGTGTCACATTCAAAAGCAAGTTTTAGTCGATAGTAATACTACTGTGAATACTGATACGTTTCCAGCACATCGGCTAAGTTGAAGGAGAAGCATTAAATTCTCTATTCCCCTAAAGGGAACAGCCACAGCCAACCCAACCAAATAAAGAAAGAATAAAATGACTGAGCTGAGGAAAACTAAGAAAGAAATAAACGCTGGATACAGACACAGAATATGAAAATCACAATCCTATAAATACAGGGCCCCCTTATTCTAAGATGTTCTTTCGAACTCTACTTATGCCAAAGACAAAATTCGATGTGCAAAAACTTCATTTATTTCTTCTTAATGAGAAATATTTATTTTATTAATATTAATTTAGTAACTCAAAGGGCTATGAAAAAAACGTATTGGTTGATTGATATTGGCCACGGGGAACAGATATTTAAGGCTTTGAGATAAAAGATAAATAATAATATCTAGAGCTGAGTACCTTTATTTGTTTTCCATATTTGGCTCCTATACGTCAATTTCCAAACTTTGAACCAATAAATGAGTAGAAAAACTTTATTTCTAACATCGATAAATGACCTTATGTGTTACAGTCTAATGTAAATATAATTAGAACTTCAAAATTGCAAGTTATTAATTTTCAAAAGTTTCATTCGTTCATTACATTATTTTGCCAACACTGCACTGCCTATGAAAGGTAATTTGACGTAAGTTCGCATAAATGAAACAACAAAATATTTAAAATTAACGTCAAGTTTCAATTTGAATTGTTGCTGGTGGTTCCGTCAAAGTTGAAGGAAGAGAATTTGCAGAACAGGGTGTAAAAAATAGCATTTTCTCGAATTTCCTCTGGTAGTATGTTATTCTATCCTCGACATTTATGTTAGAAAGTCAAAGTCAGAATAAAAGAGCTGAAATTGAGCTAAAGAAAGAGAGAGGAGTGTGGAAAAATGACGATGTATTGTGTAGGAACGTCTACGAATTTCACTCAATACCCTGCATTGAATTACGTACCGTTATGTTATAGGATTTTGTGTGATAGTCGATAGTTTTTGTTGCTGTAATTCTATCTGTCAAGGCTGTCTAGTGGAGAAAGCCAATTATTCTCAATGCTTCTCTGCTGATGTTCTGCTTACGTACACATGCTTTAGGTGGTAAAATAGATGCATCTGAAAATATAACTGGGGAATAATGCTGCAGAGCAAATGTATACAGAGCCCATGTCATAGATAGTATTAGGAAAGAAGAAAAGGAAAAGGCGGTTTAGTATATGGCTGAATATTATGATGCGAATTTGGTTGGATTCAACAGTGTATAATGGACATTATGCAGAAAGATGATGTACGAGAAGTTGGTAGTAAGTACCATAAACGAGTAGGTTGTTATTAGCTTAATATATGGACAAATGCGAAACAAAGAAAATGAATATTGTGTATGGTGAAAAGTGGAGATAGACGTAGGAGTAGAGAATTGAGAGAAGAGTAGAGGAGCAGAAGAGAAATGCAAGATAGTCAGCCAGAGTCCCCGTCATGTGAGATACTTAACTAAAAGCTAGCATGAGGATTCCTTATTCAGTCTCGCATTTCGTGTAGGGATATTTAGAGGAGGAGATGCTAAATAGTGGATAGACACGCTCTATAGAGAGATAGAAAGTAGTGTGGCCGTGTAAATGTGAATATTCTGTACAAGAAGTGAGTTGTGTGAGTGAATTCTGTGAAAGGGATATGAAGCATAGAGGAGCGACTCATTTCATTTCACTGCAGATGGAGAGATGTAAAAGGATGGATGGAGAGTTAGATAGATGAGCTACCAAGAGAATTTCCATTTCCCTTGCCAAACTCCTTTCCCTGCTTCCCATCCTCGTCCTTTGCTCTTTTACTTAAACTTTCCCCATACTTCCAGTGCGCGGCTATAGCCTCTCCTTCCATTCTAGATACTCCTCCATGCGTTACGTTAAATAGGTGCAAGCTCACTCACTCTCTTCTATCAAACGCCATAATATAAGGATCCAACTACAGATATGCTCCTTTTTATCTAAACGATATAAGAACTAATGGTAAATTTATTTGGAATGCATTTAGTTGGAACTTACCTATAGGCATTAGCTAGTACGTGTATACTGGAGCAACTTTTACGCCACTCTCTCTCTCCCTTTACGTTATATGCTTAGAATGGAGAGAACTTTCTTCCTCTGTCTCCTTTCAGAGAAAGTACACTCAGCCCTGCTCTATATACGGAACACACCTAGCACATTTAAAGCCGTCTACACTTTGAAACGAATATTTGGAATTGAAGCGAAATGAGAGAAAAGCGTAAGCATTAAAGTTCACGGAGGAAGCGACGCTGCCGTGCCATCTGATCTGATTTCCTCTATGTAATACTAGACGCACAGAATTAACTTTATTTTACGGTAGCTTTTCGCTTCCGTGTTACGCTGTAAGAAATTTACTGCTGTGATAAGCTCTGCTAATTTTCAAATTCATCAGTATTTTCTATATAATTAAAGGAATCTTCTACCCCTCCACATAAATAAAGCACATTTCTCTCCTGCCCTATACTCCTATGTATGCGGGGAATATTAGGAGGGAGCAGTTTGTTCCTAAAGAATTACGTATTGACGCAATTACTACTTAATACAGAGAAGAAAGCGAGGGAAGAGAGTGCGGTATAAACTTTATTAACGAAGTGTTATTAATTGTATCGTAGTTTGCTATGCGCTTTTCCTCTACGTCGGAGACTTTCTCCACTCCTTTATTAAATTGAGTCTTGCCTCTTTGATATTTATCGATCCTCCACTACTGCATTGTTAGTTAGTTCACATCCATAGTCCTTATATTATTTCATTTCAGCTCACTCCTATCATGTCTCACCAAATGATGAAATTATCATTGAATTCAGTGTGCACTCCTTTCAGATTCTGTTTATCGCACTTTATGGATATATGCATTCCTAAATATCTCCTAATGCTTGATTGTTTGTCAAAACGCTAAGCTAACTCAAATCGTAATACTTTCCGTCAAATTCTCTAACCGTCTTTGGTTATACTAAATGGCATCTGACTGAAATGTAAAATATGACATTTTTGGTAGAATAAAAATCGAGGCTGCCTCATTCTTTAAATTCGACCACGTTTCCATTTGTAATATCCCTACATACAACAGCACAATTTACAGCATAGGTATACCTATAGAAGCCACTTTTACATACATTTATGAACGTAGGTAAATACACAGTAAATCAATATCTTTGGAAAATGTCAAGTTCCAATTGCCCCCTGGATCCCATTTCATGTCGACAACATATACGTGCCCATAAACTACTTTCGCAGAAATCTTGATTTACCGAAAGGACGGAACACAGAGAGGAAATAGAAAAGTAAAACAGAAAAAGACGTTTTTCTTCCTGTCAATGATTTTGGCATTGCCTTGACTTGCCCTTAGGTCTATGCACCTCAACTAAATGAATTCTCCGTCCAGAGAGTAAACATCCAAACAATGTACCTAATACTAGCTATTTAAACATTTCCAGAACAGACCAAACATGTCATGTGTGTATAATAGCTGAAGAAACCTTTAAACAAATAATAACGAACAAAATCATCGTCCGAAAGTACTGGATGTTTTTCATTCAAGAAAATGAACACAAAATATCCAAAGTAAAATATAATATTGTTAGTCAGAAACAGTTTTACAATTACAACACTATAATTTATGATCAAATGGGGAAAAAGAAACATCCCGAATGCAGCTTTGTACATGCACAGTCCATACTTTCATGTGAACAAGTGCCCTTTCTACAAGTATCCACGAAATATAGTCACGAAATAAATTACATTAAAGTGATAAAGTTGAGTAGAACTAACTATTACCGTTTTATCGTAAATGCTGTATTATTGTCATAATAAATTTCAAATGGCGATTCTACACTGGTTGTCTACCTTATAACATGCGACCGATGAGTTTATGAAGCCGAGCTATAAAAAAGGAATTTTTGTGTATGGACATCGAAGGAAATGGCTCTGGTTTGAGCATGACAACTTTGTGTTGTTCCAACAGGCAGGGCAGGGCTGCGTTAAAGTATTTACGGTGAATAGAATGTACTGAGTATTACGGCTTAGTCTGGTTTGATGGTGAACTGATCCGTTTCGATGAACATGCGATTGAATAGTGTTCCATGTATACAGGCAATTGAGGCTCAAGTCGAATCGTATCTTCATCTCTTATCACATTGCGTCTCGCTCTAGAATTAGTTTGCTCTGGACTGCTCTGGACTGGCACATTGCAGCCCAACTGTCTGAGCCAAATCCGAATGAGGAAATGATCAATTGGTTCTTATTTTTTTCTCAGACAGAAAAGACTCTGGCAAGCAGATCCGAGCACACAACTGTAGGGCAAAAACCTCGCGCTCGTCTGCTTTGCCAGTCGTATGAGCTATGAAATGGTTATAGATAAACAGACGTAGATCTATTCGCCTACTCAGACTCCTCTGCGAATATACATATGATGTGTATGACCCTTAGTCAGATCCAAACAATGAATCAAGAGTAACTCCTTCATCTGAGCAGGAGTGGAGTGAGGCTTATTTCAATCTTATGGACGTATTTTTACCAGTCTGCACTTTCATATACTCTCCCTGAATCTTGTTAAATGGAGTGAATTTCACTTTTTCCTATTTTCTTTCTTTCCTCCGACTTCCTTCCTTTCTGTCTTGTCTTCCTTCCTGACTTTATCCTACGCGTGTTACTTTTAAGTAGGTATGTCCTCTCCTTATATGGATCTGTAGGAATATATGTAGCCACCAGCATCACTCCCCGAATAAATATACCTCATTCTGAACTATAGCTACTACTGCTATAAATGTACCTAAACTACTTACTGTTTACTTATACTAGTTATAAGTGCGTTACTTACATAACTCAAGAAAAGTAAGGAATCTTTGGCGAGATATTTAATGGACCTTTTCCTCTTCCCGCAGTCCAATGAATCAAGTTTCGCCTTTTCTTGGGTAGAAAGTATACTTCCGATTGTCGGCTATTAGCTTCTCATTTAGCTCTTCAGTTTTTCTTCCTTCTGAAAATATACAAAATATCATTTTATTACTAACGTGCACATTAATTTCATTATTCTCTACAAGCACGACATAACTTCTGAACAAAAACGTACAATTTGCAAGTGGCAGAGCAGAAAGCAATACCTAAAAGCAAAAATTGTTTTCTACGCTAACAACTGCAGAGATGATACACAGTACTATACACTACTAGTGTAATCTGTACTAGTATACTTATAGATTCGTAATGATGCCCAGGAAGTTGATAATTTAATAAAGCAAATCAGCTGAAGGAATTGATTTTCTCTTTTACTCCGTAGTTACGTACTTCACTTTTTCCACATTTCGGAGTAGGGGATGCAGAATCCGATTTCCCAACTGTTCCAAATTGTTAAATCCTAAATTTTCTGTACACAAAGGAATTTATGGAGTTCCAGCTCAGTAGAGAGAGAAAACAAGCAGAGCAGACCAAAATAGGAATAGTAGCTAGGTATGTGCATTAGGTAAATACCTCCTTACATGAGACAGTACGTTCGTTGCTAACACATTTTATAGCACCTATCTTCTCTTCACATGACTACTTTATAGCAGATTGTATAATGTTCGAGCTGACTGAGGTTGTAGTAGTAACAGTGTGGACGGATATATCTAAGTAGACTAAAGATACGAACTATACATAAGAGCATACGTATTAATGCGAAAGGAAAGAATAGGAAGAGAGACTTTTGTTAGGGCTCTGAAGAAATGGAGGAAGGACAACGAAGACGGGACGAGATAAGAAACTTTCACTAGTCTAATTGAAATCGATAGTTTCTCTTTGTTATATCACAACAGAGTAGACTAACTGACACAGACTCTATAACATCCCTCCTGACTATAACTATGAAAGTGAGGATAGAAGTATCTCGGTCCAATAATAGTTTCTCTATTACATTTCCACTCTCTGGCACATACAATACAAACCAGCCACCGCATTTGAGTGAAGGGAACCACTGGACCTGGACTGGAATCACTGATATTTCTGCGAACACTAGTAGCTGCTGCGAAAGAGATAGAATGCCAGAAACACTTACCTATACCTTATATGCTTAGAGCACGAACTTTGCTACAAGTCATGCAACCTACCTAGACATCCTCTCTCTCTCTCTCTCTCTTTCTCCTCCTTTCTTCCTTCCTATTTCATTCAATGCATTTCGAATCGCTACTGTCTCATTTTATACTTTATCTAAATATATGTCGAGAATAGAATTTTCCCCTATCATCTACTATTCGTAGCAGCCTTGTTAAGTACAAAGCGATCTTTAGAACACAGTATTTCAGTCCTATATATCATACAGGTATTAACACTATAGATACATATTCAATTACAACTATGTATAGGTATATAGAACACAACCAGATATTTCCAGTAAAGTGAGAAAAGGCTTAAAGTTTCTATTCTGGTACTATGCTATTCTATTCTAGACTTTCAATGCAATAACTTTGCAGTATGCGTAAAGTCTTCACAGATAATGCATAATAGATTCCCCCATCCATACTTCATACTTGTAGCTCTCTCTCGAGAAACATTTCATCTTACATGAATTTCAATTCAATCCATCTTCAATTTTCTCTAGCAATACATAGGCAAAATATTATTATATATTTGTACGAACAAAGTTGAACTTCTAGTAGCCTATTGAGTATCATTCATTAGTTTTAGCAAATTTTTAATTGCTATCATTATAATAATTATTAAAAGCATTAGCGCTACGGGAATTCCAATAATTATGGCTTTGACTGTTGTCTGCTTTGTAAGAGCACAAATTAAAAATCGAAAACGACCTGCAATTACGGAACGAATTGCGTTAGCTGCTAATATTTATAATGAATGATTCATTAATACGCTCTAAGTGAGTTGACAGAGTGTAAATGCTTTGAAATCAACAATAAACTTAAATCTCAAGAGTGTCTTTTCTGATAGCAGATTTTCTGACTAATAATAATATATGATATAATCAGACATTACTATATAATAATTATTATTCTCACCTCAATCGTAAGTGAATTAGAGCTAAAATACTGGCTTAGAAAGCATACGATGCGATGGTAGCATTGACTTACTTTCCATATAGTTATCAATAGATCTAAATGACGTATTTAGCATCAGAAGCCATCCTTCCCTTAATTCAAATATGGCAAATAGTGATTGCAAACACATATTTCTATCAATGTTTTTCAACTAAAAGAACTGATCTAGTATAGAATTGTCTTATTATGACTTTATTTCGCCTTTAGAAACAATCACTAATGCTTTCAGTTTGATTTTCTGGGGAAATCTATATAAGAAGTATTCGTAAGGCAAATTATTTGCTTTGCCGAAAGCTCATAAGCCTAAAATTAATTAGAGTCAGGGAAAATAGAGCATTTGTGACAAAAGGAGAAGTATCCTTTCATGTTTGCGATAAGGGCGATGTATTTACTAGGAGACAATAGTGTATTGCTTAAGGAAATATCAAAGATGGTTTCGGAAGTAGATCTGAGAAATGTTATTTGATTCTAATAAGCCTTCTTCTTTATTTGAAAGATTAATGTAGAAGTTTAATAGAGGAGCTTTGCTTATCTCTATAATCTTAGTGACTGCAATAAAAGATACAATAAAATACAACAGAGTACAAAAGAAAATCAAACAATGCCCAAAGGTGAATGGAAGATAATTGAATAGAATGGGGAAGGATAAGATCTTGGAGCTACATAAGAAGACGGAGCCTTCCTTACATATGGGTTAAGTAAGGTAAGCTACACTGAATAAAGTTGATTTATTTCTATTGACTGACACAGAGCAAGACAGATGCGAGCACATGTGTCCTGAATGGGAGACATTCGAATTAAATAAGACATGATCCAGAAACTTAGGAAAGTTTTTAGCATTTAAATACAGTAGACGCATTAGGGATATTCCTAGCTTCCTCCTCTCTCCATCCAACTGTCTTTTCTGAGCAATGCGGATCCAAAGGAATTTATATTTCTGTATTGAACTCAAATACTCGACTCGCATAAAGCACACACACTCGAGAGAATGAATGCAAATACATATTTTGGATTGAATTGAAATGGTAAAAAAGTTGTTCAAGTGGAAACATTTATATGATGGGATAGAAAGCGTCACGTCAGCTTGCTCAGCCTCCGTATGGTTTAGGAGCCATTCAATTTTGTTGCATGCATTGTGCTCCGTTGCTTCGTGTGGGCCTGTCTGTCGGTAACTGTATTTTCTATGAAAAACTATTACTACTTAGCTCTTAGCTCTCTCTCTCTCTCTCTCTCTCTCTCTATTATGCACACATACATGGTAGACACATTGGGAAAATGTAGATTAGACTTTCCGTGAAAGAGCCCGGAGAAGAAAGGCAAATAGTTAAATGTAAAAGAGTAGTATTTTTATGGAAAGTTGGATTATAAACTCCAGCTTTTCTATTTACTCTGTTCAGAGTGACAAGCTCGGTTTACTTTGGTTTTCCTACCGTTTACTTTTGATCGATCGACTCAACTGCTATAGACTCAAGATTCAACGCACTTACTCATACAACAGTCAAGGAAAGTCAATTCACTCAGCCTCTCAGAAATTATTCTTTCTTATTTACGCTTATAAATCTTACACAATTGCATACATTTGTATTTATAGTCGCTAACTGTTTATATTTATGACATTTCATATCGTATTACTGTAGTAGGCAGATCTTCATTCCTCATATACCCTATTTACCATACCACATAAGCTGTCATGCACATTTTTTTCGTGAAATGTGCATGGGGTAAGATTAGATGTAATTGTCAATATAACGCTGTATTAAACGCAGACTCAGATGTTTTGTAAACGGTTTTCAGTCCTCATTCCCAAACAACACATTATAGGCAAAGGCACCAACTAAATATATACTTCATTTCAGATCAAATTTTTCATCTTCAATACAGATCCCCACGTTTTTTGTCTGGTATAGTTTGCATTCGACATTTGTTTACTTGGCTTTCATTATTTTAGTTTCAATTTATCTTTTAGTAGATATAATATTATTCAAACAATCTGTTCTGTTAGCCAAACGTAGTTTATTTATGTCGATGAGTGAAAAGTTTTATTTACACGAGTGAAAATAAACTTTCTGTGTAAGTTCTCGGTGTTGCCTAATTCTAATGAACTTTAACTTGAGTATTCCGTAAGAAGAGCTCTTACAAAGTGTAAAAATAAAGGCTTTTAGATCTAAAAGCTACTTGGACCAAAATCGGTACGAGTTATCTGACGTAATTTGTAGATAAGTAGATATATGCGGGAGAGTGCTCTAAGTTTAAAATTTGGAAAAATTGGGAGTTGCTGTGAAAGATAGATGAAAGGATGATAAGAGTCCTTTGTCTATTCAGAACTCATTATCTAAATTAAATGACTAACGACATGTTAATGGAGGAACAAGAGCCTCACTTATAGATAACGAGTAATAAGACAAACACACAAATAATATAAGTAGAGGCACATAGAGAGGAAAACGGAGCACAATGGTCTCTCTAATAGAATTCTGAACTGATCTAAAGAGAAGTGAACAAAGCACGCGTCATGTTTATGTGTATCTGAATGTGAGATGAGACTATGAGACTGATAGAGCATTCTCTAAGGTTATTTGGCTAGGACTCAACTTGTGAAACACGATACAGTCATGATTAGAGGCTCAACTGAGCATCAAATGACTATCATTTAGACCAGAGCCAACTTTAGTGGAACTTGTGTTTAGTTCCGTCCCATTATTCTGCTTTTGCCTTCACCAAAGAGTTTATCTCAGCTTAGACGTAACTTAACGGCAACCACTACTCCTGTCCTATCTGCTACCCGTACCCGTACTACGTACTCTCTTTACTACTGCCGCACCACATCCTAGCCAGCTTTAGCCCCATTGCCTAACTAGCAATGCTTAGCATCCTTCCTGTCTCAAGTAAATATCTATAATGGCCCGACACACTTCAATTCACTCCTTGGCATCTTTTTAGCCTTTTCCTTACCGAAATAATACATTTCGCACAAGTACTCATTGCACTTATCTCCAAATACAACATTCACCTACAATTTCTGCAACGAGAAACTGAATAACAGATAAATATAACAGTAAATGCTTTGAATGTGTACTTACGTGTAGGGAATTCATGAATACCTACGTGTTACGTACGATACGCAAGTAAACAGTGTGAGTCACAAAAATATGCTAACATTATTAATGTACACAAAGAGCAAGGTCAGAAATATGAACTGTTTTCTCTTATGTAACTAGAGAGCACGTGCAACTTAGCATTTCAAATGATGTTTGTGCTGCAGATTTTGTTTGTCCCCTTCCTTATTTCGCCTAACAATAAAATTTCACGTTACGAGAAAGTACAATTTCCTTTGACTAGGCACGCAGGATTCTTTACGCAAGAAAGATCATAGCATGTTCCTGTACTGTACAACCATTTCAACATCAATCATTAATTATACAAGATAAGGATACTTAGGAGTTGGGATGGGACAGAAAATTTTCATTAAACCTGCACTATATCTGATCTCGGGAGTTTCGGCTACTATTGCACCATTATAAAAAAATTATTCCGCCAATATTTTCGATGATACACATATTTGCAGTAGATAATTTTGAGACTTTTGCAAATGGTGCTGGCGATGCCTGTCAATGTTAATCTAATAGACAATTGCTCAATCCGCCTTGATCGAAATTAACCAATTCAGCAAAGTATGACAAATAATAATGTGGCTGTTATAGAGTTGCTTAAGGGATGATGGAATGGCGAAGGAGTCCGTCTAGGCTAATCCAATCCATCACGTCTACTTACTTTACAATTATTTTAGTCAAACATGCATAAGCCAAGTCGTGAAGGATGAGGGTCCCCTCATCTTCTATTCTCTAGTGCAGAGCTGTCGTCCTAAGTACAATACACAAAAGAAAGAAAATGACAGAGAGAGAGAGAGAGAGGGAAGATAGTGAGGAAAGCCATGCTAATGTGAGGAAGTAAAAGTATTCCAGCCTTTTATTCAAATGGCTAAGCCTGGCAGTTACTCTCCTACTCGCACTAAATAGATCAGATAGAAAGAAGTCTTGCCATCCCAACTCCTTTGATTGCAAATGTTCTTATCTAGATTGGGCCTACTCTCTTCTTTATGTACTTTGTGTTTGATCCTTCATTATGTCTGCCTTGCTGTCCTATCTGATTCATGGCTTATCTCTTTCAAACTAGTCACTTCATTCAGCAGACCACACTACAACAAGCGCCACATTCTCTAATGCCCATGTAGTAGTAGAAGATCCAAAAGAAACACTAACCCTATACTACTTAAGGCCACCAATAACTAGTCACTTCATTCAGCAGACCACACTACAACAAGCGCCACATTCTCTAATGCCCATGTAGTAGTAGAAGATCCAAAAGAAACACTAACCCTATACTACTTAAGGCCACCGAATTTTAATGACAAAAACTTAGCAGGACTTAGGAAAATAAGTAGGTATGAATAGAAAAGGGGTATTATTATAACGGATATAGACGGGCATATTATGTACTTATATCTATATTTAACTACATATACATGAATATGTGGCACGTGGTACTAAAATTGCTGTCATGCTGCCATTTGAAAGACATCGCGCATCGTGACGAATTACAAGTATGCCTTGCATTTTTGTTCAGGGATGGATTTCGTAATGTTTTTGAAAGAATCGTATCCATATTTATTGTTTTTGAAACTTTTTTTGAAGAATTTAGGGATGAAATTAAAAATATTTTTTGCCATAATATCATGTCTGCTTCAGGAAAATGATCCAGACAGAAATGAACATTTTACTTCGACTAGTCCTTTTTGATGACAAACCTTTTTGCTCAGTTAAATGAAAGACTCGTGTTTTGCCTCTTCCTGTAATATCCGTCTGAATAGAATTCAGAAGTGAGGCAATAAAAGTAAAACTTTGAAAATTAGCTTTTTTCTTTCCTCAAGTGTGAATAACTAATCACAATATGCATGTAACGACTGGAACGTAGTAAGTATAAAAATGTTATTAAAATGATCTGATGGAGTTGAAAGGGATATCAGGTAGCATCTGGAGGTAGTTAACCCTTATCCTAGCCAACAGACTAAGGCAGGGTCACTCTTAATAACTTCCTACCTTCTTTTGTAAATGTCAGGGATCAATTTAATCCCTTTAGCACCAAGTTTCCTATTTGCAGATAGACCTCGTGTAAGATTTATACTGATGTCAGTCTCTCGTTCTCTCACGTAAACCGAACGGAGTATATAGAGTGAGTATTATGTGGGGAATGTGAATAGGCGAAGAACAGAGAAGGAAATCTGAAATCACATTCAATTTCACACAGCTCGCACTTTCACACTTAATTCCATTCGGATTGAATAGGACAAGAATCGTCGCCCAGCAAGCATCCTACTTATACAAAAAAGAAAAGGCTTTGTGAACGTAAATGTAATTCTAACGACTAGAGAAAACATTTAAAACTCAACTTGAACAGGTCTCTTTTCTCTAGAGCTCTAGTATGCCTGAAACTGGTTGAGATATTATAGTAGAGCCTCATTGTTAGTTTTACTGACAGACAAGTACATTAGCTAGGTATACCTAAGTCTACATCACATAGATTTTCTAGTTTGTCTTTACAGCAATAAAATGGGGAACATCTATCTAAATTTCAATTGCGCACCTATAATTCTCGTTTTACTGTTCAGGTCCTTACAGAGGTTTACAGATAAAAGAATAAAGTTATTTCACTCAATGCTGGTTTCCCTTTCAAAGGAACATGATATGAGTTGATTCGGATAACTCCGACTACGTGCGTTTAAGAGGGCGCAACGTAAAACACAATAAAATGAAGGTTTCCCCAGAATTCCATACATTATTTAGATTAATACTGGATAGTGTTTGTAATTCAAAGCTGGTCCCGTTTGCTTAGCTCCAGTCAGACAAATAACATTACAAGACAAGCAGATAATGTGAAAAGTAAAACTGTACTTTGTAAGTATAATGAAAAGAAGAGTTTTGTATAAGGAAATCTATTGATAAGAAAGGAAAGTGCTAGAAGAGCTCGCCTCCTTCCCATATCCAGAGCGCACTGTGCGGCTAGAGATTTCATAGAAGAGAAAGTGAGGAGGCAGAGAAGGAGGAAGGGGCTTTACTATTGCAATAATAATGGAAGGGTGAGGAAAATGCATGAAAAAATAATGATTTCCTCTCAAGTCCGACTGAGTTAATGGGAGCTAAACCAACTTTAGTGTTTTGTGCTCCACTCGGACCTACAATTTAGACAGCACTGAGAAACTTAATTCAATAAAAGGAAAAATCTTCCAGGCAAAGTAAATATGAGTTTGCTATTTTCTCCATGTGTTTTTCTCTCCTTGTCATCTGAGCGGAAGAATGAGTTTCGAAAACAAAGGGAGTGGAAAGAGAAATAAAAATCAAGTATACATCTTATTGGATCTTATTGTTCTTTCCTTTCTTTACTCTTCCCTGCGCATATCATTCTGTCCAGTTCTACTTACTACCTTCATCTTGTGCTGCTATCACCTTTATGCTGCAGAAACCTAGCCATGCTATGTAACTGTAATTCACTAATGTTTATGAGTCTCAGAAAGCGACAACTGCTTTTCTGACAGCTACTACTACCACCAGCAGAACAAATCCTAGATATATAATATAACACTACGTATCAAGTAGCAATCAAAAACATCATGGAAAAATCAAAGAAAGAGCAAGACAAAGAATATTGTACAAACAAAGGTTACTACAAACGCCTCGTTTGTCCAAGCAATATTCACGTGTTCTTAATAATAAAAAATAGTAATGTAGCGTACATACACCGGATGTGCAATTATTCATACCCTGTATCTCGAGATGACGTTTTTGGTTTCTTTGATATCAGTGTGTGTCCATGAGCGAAAAGCAATATCTATGAGTAAATAGCTCCTATCTACGAAAAACAGATAGATATGTATATATCTATGTCGAATTAGTTAAACTTATCTGTAAATCCATCTGGCAAATATGTAGAACATTAGAGCTGCTCAGATATGATCTACTTGCTGAAATCAAGTATTTACATGTCCATTGTAAACAAATTGAACATTCTTTTTAGCAGCCTAATAATATGTCATTCCATTATATTACAAGGGTTTTGTCTGTCTCATGTTTTTGTGTACTTAGCTGTGTGTGTGACTAAGTTTTATGCTTGAAGAATGTCTACTTTGGTTTATATAAACAAAAATACGTCTTCAACTGTTGGCTGTACAAAAAATTAGATTAGATGCGACGAGACGACTCTTTTGTGGTGGTGAGATGCGATCTACTTAACTAGCATCGTCGTCACATCATAATACACTGAACTGAAGAGAGACTCAAAATAACACAATCAACAAATCCTTATCTGGAGGCACTCTTATTTCTGTCTCAATGCTAATGTAAGTAATATGCGTGTAGATAGTAGTTCAATATTTGTTTTGTGTGTAATGTGTACATACATAAATAAACACTAGTGGGAGGAATGGAAGACCAATTCATAATTATCTCGTATGATGCTGACCTCATTAACTTGGTCGTATGTACAGTACACCATTTGCTGCTGGATGTGTACAACTTCAAGTTTACTAATCTAAATCCTTGGTAGACCATGAGGAGAAAAATTACGCAACCATTGTATACTGTTTCTCCATGGACGTTCAGGGAACGAAGAATGAGATAAATGCACAATCTGAATTATGGAAATTCGATGTCCTATAAGTCTTACTACCAAACTTACAGTTAACTCGGCTTACTTGTATCCATAAATCTAATGGTTGAGAGCTGACAAAGCTATCTGCTATCCAACTACCAGCTACATCAGTATACCTACTGAGTATTCAAATGAATCGTACACAATGTTTAACGAAGTACTATTTATATACAGAAAGGAATATAGATATACAGAGTTACGATGTTTAATTCAACTTGGCACATGCGTTAGACTTTTATTAACAGCCTTAGCGAGTGCAGAACAGACTAATCTTTACAATTACAAATAAAGTTACTATCATAATACATACAATATATAATCTCATATTAATTTGGGTAATTTCCTTTGAAAATGAAGATTTTGAGAAGGTTTTATGGCAAATGAAACTTACAGGCTACAATCTTCTACTTACTTCTGAACTTAAATAAAAGTGTATATCGTGTTTGATAAATTACAATTGACTAAAATTAAGTATATGATGTATCTTTGTGGATAAATGTATAGCAAATATGTCATTGTCATTATGTGAGTGCTATGTAGTAGTAGCTGTATTAGGTGTGCTAAAAAGAGATGTACCTACTTAAGACCTTTTCGGACGAATACATGCATAGCACCATAGTTTCTTGTCTTAAGCACGATGTGACCCTAATCACGAAATGTCAAGCTGGAGTGGAGATTAGAAGATGCGCGTTCGGCTAAAGCCTACAGAATTCAACACCCAGACATACCTACAGGAAAAGATAGTCGCTAATACTCATTTCTCCATACATTGAACATGATAAAAATAAAGTGTAAAGTTTTTTCTCTTACAGAAATACCTAACAAATGTAATAACAAATAACTTTGAATACACTGAGAGGTGAATTTTGCTGTAATATTCCTTATTCGTCATTCACAGTCTGTCTCTACTTACTGCATTATTCATTGTTATAAGGTTTAAATTTCAACAACGTTATTAGAAACAAGGAATATTTACGAACGTTTCGAAATCTTGCGTTTTTTAGAA
>JABASI010000566.1:0-36171 GCA_019776505.1 Tomocerus nigrus | reverse complement strand
ATATTTATCAAATTATGAATTTGATATTTATCAAATCGTGATTTTATATATATCAAATTATGAATTTGATATTTATCAAATCGTGATTTTATATATATCAAATTATGAATTTGATATTTATAATGTAGGTATATAACAATATTTTATCATTATTATCACACAATCATAATTAATCGTAAAATGATTATAATATTATGATGATAAAATTAATTTTAATGGATATAAGCAACGCAGATGAGAATGAGACTGGCGGCAGCCATTACTTGGATGATTAAATTGCTTTTCCTTGGACTGAGCGCAGATTTTGTGTTGTCGTTATGTTTCGAACGAATTTAGAGGGATTTAGAATTTAGAGCCGTCTTACCATTTTACCATCATCCTGTTCCTATTTTTTTAAATTTCGAAATAGACGTTTTTTATTATATTATACGAATCTACCCGGAGGACATTCAACCTTAGTTCTGTCGTCTGTATATATTCCTATTTTGGAATTACTAAAAGAAGCGGTGCAATCGTCATGGTCTACAAAAAGGGAAATTCGGGTAAAGAAAGCATAATATAATTTTACTTATTTTTTCTTAAGTTTTTCGACATGAATATGAGATTAGCCATTAGCACACAAACACAACTGACATGACATTAGCCATTATTTATTTTGAATTCCATTGTCCACATACAATCAACAATTAATTCCTTTTACTTTTTACTGTTTACCCTTAATTATTGGAGGGAGGCAATATAAGTGATAAGGTAGTTGAATGCATGAAAAATATGTTTAATTCTCTCACGATTCACGATTTTGGATTAGCCCTATAAAGAGGTTTTGCGTAGTAGTATACCTACCGTTTGGAATCAGCATCAGCAATAAATAATAATTTCTTATTATTATTATTAATTATAATGTATGTAGTGAAAGCGGGACCTGCTTCAAAAAAAGCCAAAAAGAGCTATCCTTTAACACGCTCGGATGAAATATTGGAAGACGTTCTCGGGACATTTCTAGATTCACAGAACAAGGATAAAGATCAATTGACTGATGTCCATTTGGTATGCAAGGATGGTGTTATACCTGTACACGCTATTATTCTTAAATCTGCATCAAATTTATTTGCGGAAGCACTGGAATCTCAGGTAAAGATATTTTTACAACATTTAGTTAGGGAAGTACATAATTTTAGGATTACAAAAATTATTGCATTCGAGAGGATTTTTCATGAGGATCCATTATTTATAATCGATGTCCCTAATTTCGTTTTATGTTACCTACTGTCTGTAAAAGCCTTCCTCTTAATTGTCCAATTTCTAAAGAATTTTTATTATTTTTTGTTTTCTAGGGGGAAAGTTATGTATCAGTAAGGCAAATTCTGCTTCCAGATTATTATGTTAAAGAAATACGGGACGTTGTGCAAATAATTTACACTGGAACAGCACGGTTTTCTGACAATGACGATGCCAAGAGGATTGAAGACATTTTAAAGGAGTTTTGTGTGGACAATGTTAAGAATTCAAAGTCAAAGGGCAAAGTTAATGAGGACACCAATACTAAATTGGTGAGATGCTATCTCACAAAGCGGATTAATCATCCTCCCAATGTACCAGAGAAGAATATTTTGGAACTGAAACCTCTGTTTGGCAATCAAGTAGAAGAGGAAAAGAAGCAAAACCCTTCGACTTCCAAGAGTCTTCGCAAAAGACAAGTGGAAACAAAAAAATCCTCAAGTGCAAGTAGTAGTAGTAGTGACAGCGACAGCGACTATTCGCCGGAAAGGGAAAATCGTCGAAAATCACCACGTAAAGCTTCGAAACTTATGCTGATGCCTAGAGTAGTCGCGGAGAAATTGGTCATGAATACATCTAAGCCAACAACCACCAGTTCCACGAATGTTCAGAATAGTACGAGCAATAATGCCACTGTGCCTGTCAAGAAAGTCAACTATTATAATTATAACGGAAAGCAATATGAAAATAATGAAGACGATAATGAGCCCGACAGTGATGAATGGGAAGAGCCTGATTATAACAATAAAGCCTGGTTTGAAACAGAAGCTCGCCGATGTCAGAAATGCCAGAAACAACATTCCAGCCCCGCGGAAGCCTCGAAATGCATTACGGGTCATTCAAGACTCAGATGTTATTTCTGCTTTTCTATTGCCAAAAATACAGAGAAGCTTTTTGAGCATTTTACAAAGAAACACAAGCAAGCCGGGCGAGATAATTGTCTGATGTGCCCTTACTGTGAGCAAACAGTTCCATTCAAATCCGTTTCCTGCCACGTCATAAGCATTCATTTATCCGAGAATCGTGGTCAGATAAAAAGCACGGGCAGTAGTGGACCAGGTCGTCCTTCAGGGATAATTTCAACTGTCCAGAGGCAAGTAGTTACTCCGACACCAAACAACAGCGTTAAGACTATTGCCACTGCTGCACCAAAGGAAAGTGCCAAAAAAACCGCAGATGAATTGATCGTATCCAGCGAAAGTGCATTGACTGCTGATGACGGACTTTTACGGGTCGGGGATTTAGACGTGACCATCAGAAATAAATTAGGCAATGGGAAAATAATGGTTTACCATTTGCAAAAAAATCGTTCTGAGACTTAAGATCCTAATTTCTAATTATGTTGTCGGTGGTGGTGAGGTCAGGTGACTCACCGACGCTACTACATAAAATGTATACCAAGCAATATCAAAATATCAACAAATATGTCATATACAATCATATACGTACTTTACTGAACTACTAAATACTAAATATGAAATACGTAGTCAAGAAATTATAAGAATTATTAGTAGGAAACTTTTTCCAGATTTCTTGTAATATTACTAGGCATTTATTTATTGTTTGTCTAATATCCTGATAATTTTCATAAGGGTTTTGGTGACTGTAAATATGTTAGGTAGCTTTTCCAAGACTTTTTGACATTTTGACAGTTTACATTTTGAAGTGTATATTAGTAGATAGCAAAACTTATACATTTTATCCCAATTTTCCATTTTTGACCCATAAACATAGAATACATATAATTATGATAGAAATCTACTATAATAAAATTAGATTTTAGAAAAATATAATAAATATAGATTGGAGCGCTGAGAATCTCTTAATGCGGGATGTACATTTTCAAACGATGCAACGGACAATATAAACAAACTCAAAGACTATGAATTTTTTGTCAGTGGCCTTACATTGACTTTGGTATGTAGGTACGTCTTCCTTCCCTAAAGCCTTAATTAATTGATATTGTTACTATTAATTATGAAGTTTTTGTTAATAAAGCCCATTATTTGTTACAAAAATTAATTATGTATGTCTGTATTACTTGTCATTAATTAGCCAGCTATTTTAATGCGTAGGTAGATTAGGATTAGATTATAGCACAGGGACACTTCACTTTTAGCTTTTAGTTATTGGGTGTTCCAGGACCATCAACTTACATAGCATATTATTATGTTATAGTAAATTATTTGTACCCAACCATCGCTTTTAGCATTTAATTAGGTCGCAATATTGGAATGAATCTTACTATTTTTACTGCACTGTGTATGTAGCTGTAAAGACTACTTGATTAAAGTTAATACTAAATGACAATTCTGATGTTCCATGTAAGGAAAACAGCTCAATCCAATACTAATTATATATTTGTAATATTTTTTTGGTATAATTAAAATGTATACCTTTATAATTGTTTATCAAGATTGTTTATTGTAACTTTTGGTAAGAAGGATTTAGTTCTTTAGGAGTTTTAGCAGCATGCATTGCATGGTAAATTAAAAATGTCCTTCAGACTATTTATTACATATTTAAATCTGTATTCTCCATCTGCGTATACTGATTACAGGCACCTATGTGATTTTCACGAGAATTATTATCATCATCTAGTATTTCAAATTAATTTGGATCTTGTCATATTACATAGAAGTTAGAACTCATAAATAATATAATTCTTTTTATTAGATGTTTCATCACTCGTTAGGCTTAGCATTAGTCCAAAATTGTGCTTTTTATTAATTATCGAATCTTTTGTTGTCTACGTTCTGTTCTAGACAGTCTCATTGGCACGTTACATAAGTTAAGTTCTATTTTCAATCTACAAAAGCGTAGATTAGTGCTAAATACGATTTCAAGCATGACCGAAAACATGTTTTTGACAACACATTCTCGTCCTACACAGCACAGCATTCATTAATGGTCCTATACTCGGAAATTCCAGACGAGAGACAAGTAAAGCTTAGCGTTGAAGCGTCATTGAAAAATCTAGATAAGAAAGTAGGTTGTGGTAGGCCGTAGGCGTGTGTTGGTTGATGTACCCATATGTACGAGTACGCGTACGAAAACATTTTTGTCCATCTCAAAGAAGAAAAAACTTGCTCGTGAGTGTGTGAAGGTCGCTGCGTATTTATTTGATGCAGATTACTGTTGTGCTTCCAGATTCCAGATTCGCACTCAACGACTCAACTGACTCAACTATGATTTCAATCTACAGAAACAATTTTACAGGGTCATCGGTTACCCTAAAATCCTATTGCTTCTTTCTCCAGCATATATACAACATAATATTGAGCTTAAAATTAATAGCCACACCACAGGCAATAATACTGCTAGCGTATACTGCTAGCTAACAACTTTATCTATTTAGGTAGCTAATTATTTTTAATTATTATAAGCCAAAAGCATCATTCTTTTGTTTGTTTATACTAAGTAGGTACCTACGTAATTTTGTCTAACTAAAGACGATAAATGAATATTATCTCAACATGCATGCATCGACGAAATATTCCAAATCACGTTAGTAGCATTAGCATGAGTATCTATAGACTTACCCTCTGCTAAAATGCTCATTGAATTTTCTGTTAACAAGTGTTCTTAACATTATCATACTTGTTTGCAGTAAATATTTTAAGATCCAATAAGCATATCAGTTCGGGATTAAGATTTTAAGTTTTATATTATAATGCATTGATGTTGTTACTATCTAGCATTTTTTTCACCAATATACTTATGTTGTTATGAATTTATGATATCGTTATGCATTGATGTTTTATGAGACAGTCCTTATATGCCACTTACATTGAAAACGGATACCCTGTATCAATGATATTCATGTGTTGAAAACAGATTAGGATAAGAATAAGTATGTAGAGGAATGTGTGAAGTGAATCTCACTAAAGATAAGTTGTACTGTTGTACAAAATAGTATGAATGAGTATGAGAGTATGTCATAGGAAATAGGTAGGTTTGTGCAAATAATTGGGATGGGTCCGCTAGTCCGCTGTACGGTCGTGTACAATGTGTACAACTCAGCCTAAAGATGAGATTGGATTTTCTAAGCCAATAGAAAGAGAGGTGTGTCCTGACGTAAAAGGTGGTGTGAGCAAAATGTATTTTAGACTTTGTGAATTTGCGAATACTACGACGAAGTAGTCTCGTTCCATGTCTGCATTTCACTAACATTGCAAAATCTCAACTGCTGCGGCAACTTTTACCAATACCATACACACACAACACTACATAGATTATAGTATATAGCTACGGCAAGGTTGACTCATAAAAGAACAACTGGACTAAGTTAAATCGCATACGATGAATGAGATGATACTCAATTTTCGTCAAGCCATGTGTATGCTTTTTAAGCACATAGTATTGGGTGATCTGATTGCAAAACTTTGCAAAAGAACGTCAATGAAGACTTATATTTCAAGGTCGCCTTAACACAATAAAAAACAGGGTTATGTTAATGTATCAATGTATCATGTACCAATTCAATGTTAACAATTCCCACATTCGGATACCGCACCGCATACACTTGGTATTGTTGTGAATTTCTGTAGAAACTATATAGACACATTATAATTATCAAACATAGGCTAGGCAGGACGAAAAATGTTCAAAACAAAACTTAGTTGGTCTTGTAAACGAAGAATATGTAGATACATAAGAAACAAGTATATTTTTAACATCCGGATGCCTAAGCTCGTTGTTGTTGGGATAGACAGAACGATCAGAACGAAGGCCAGAGATCTCTTTGCAATTTGCACACAAGCAAGCATTCATACTGTCTGCTCATTATACTAAGGACATGTGGTTGTGGACATAACGCGACTTCCAGACACTGTACTAAGACTATGGAAATGTAGGTACTTAAATATAGTAGTTGCATATAAGCTACATTCCCATATAGATACACACGTACACATTTGGCTTGCAATAATATTCTTTATCCATTCCAACCAGCAAAGCACTTTGTTATTGCCAAATATTTCACAAATGAACTTTCAAATATTATATCGTATATATCCTGAGGTTTAGAATGCAGAAAATAGATACTTAAAGCATAATTACATCACTAAATAATAATAGTATCGGATGATGTTTTTAGGGCACTACGTAGTTTGTTTTCTGCAAGTAAAGTATATACCTGCAGACTGCGGGCTTTAAAATGTTAGTCTGGAAATGAACGTGGACACATCAAGAAGTCTGGTGAATGAGATTGATAATAATAAATACGAGCAGTTGTGTTCCTGTTTACATTCAGTTATCGTACGTTAGCCGAAGCAGAAACGTGGATCAGTGGATTTCTCTACTCTCAAAGTTCCCGTAGTTATTACACTACTGCTCTAGAGCCTCTGGCTCTTTGCAAAAAAAATTTGCTAAGAATTTTTTAATCTCTTTGCCTCAACACAATAATTAATTGTATCCACATTACAAAAGGCTCTGCTACTGCTGCTTATACTTTTATAAGTTTTATATCTAAAACTCTATAATATTGTAGTGTGTTCAAGCATATATAAGCCAGTAAAATTCTCATGCTCATAACATAATTCGATTTGAAAGCTCACTTTATAAGCTGCAACGCTGCAACTCATCCAGTTGATACAGTTTTACTTACATGTGCAGTATAGTTTTGTACATTGTACATACTACATACATACTGAGTTTACTGGAGAATTCTACTTCATGATTATGATAAAGTAGAGTACATAGGTCAGTTCCTGATTCTGTTGATATTCAATCTATCTATCCATATTACACAATGATCTGAGTTACATAAAACTGTACATTGAGATTGAGAAAGTATTTGCACACAAAAGCAAAAGCCAAGCATTCAATAGCAAAACGAGCAATAATTATTACGTAAACGCCAAATTAATTGTGGATAGCTGCAAAATACGAATTGTTCTGCTGAGCACTAATAAACTATTAATAGACCATCATCTATACAGTCTGCGTAATAAAGCGTATAATAATGGTGTACGCTGCCTGCACTGCACTGTACAGTACAGCACTAATAAATACACTTGCACTTGGTCCCGTATCTTTCTCATTTCGTTGACTCATTCAACACAGAACAGCAAACTAAATCAGCTGACTTCAAGCTCCGCTTTCTACTTTTACTTATACTTTTTGCTTACGGAATTTTTGCAAATTGAAGGTAAAGAACTTTTATTTTGTATTATTTTATTACTCCAATTCCAATCCCTATGTCCCTATCAACTATAATTTGATGCTTGATTCTCAATCTAAAATCTCCTTGTATATTTTATTACCTTGACTAGTAAAATAAGTTCTGTAGAAACAAAAGGTAAAACAGTGGACTAGAGTAAAATTGACGGATAAGTTTTTGGTCGTTTTTTGACAGATGACAAGCAGTAGCTCCCGCTTTGATAACACAACTTCAGCATCGTCAACAATAGCTAAACAAATGTCTCAATCAGCTTTAAAGTTGAAGGCTGTATCCCAGCTACGCCAAGTTCTTCGTTCTTCTCCAAACAGAGGGGCGTTAGCATTTACTTTAGGAAAAGATTTATTGCTGGTACTCAGATACATTCCCGTGGGTATATTGAACAAATTTCAACAGTTTACTGCCATGCAAAATGATTCAAATCAATCTTCGCCAGCTACACCATCGAAATCATCTTCATCTACACCTCAACCTCCTTCTTCAACTCCTGGTCTTCCAACACAAGGATCATCAGTTTCTCCCCCGAAGATGCCGAAGATTCCCGTGATGGAAAATAAAGTTACGGGGAATGAAAATACGTCGCCAATTACTTTAGCTGCTGCAAATATTGCTCCCGCCGGAAATCCCAATTCAGGAGACAATAAAAGTACTGAAAAGAAAAAAGAAATTCCGAAGCCACCTGAACCTGCCATATCTGCTGAAATGTATAGCCCTCTTTCTGTTGCACTTCCGCAAATGGATCAAAATGCCCATAAATTAATCGAAGAAAATCTACACTGGCAAAATATTGAAGCTAGGGCAAAATATTTAATTACTGCTCTTTATGAGAGTGTTGGCTCATCCAGTTCCCTCAATTTGATGCAACACATGGACGATGTGTTTACACATATTTACCAATATCCTGACGCTCGGCAGGTTTTTATTCAGAATGGTGCAATTAGGACTTTAATGAAGATTTTGAAGACCCACGATGATGTTTATATAGCTAATAGGACGCGAGAGACGTTGGCAATTCTGGGTTACAATCCGCCAACTAAGGGACAAGGAATTCGGATTCTCTCCATTGACGGTGGCGGAATTAGGTAAGAAAACTATTAAAACTGAAAATCTAACTATTTAGTTATTAACTATTTTGTTTCATTTGGTTATTTTTGTTACAGGGGTGTTGTTGCAATAGAGGTATTGAGAATGGTAGAGAAACTTACCGGACGAAGGACTTACGAATTATTCGACTATATTTGCGGTGTGAGTACCGGATCAATTTTGGCTTTTCTACTTGGTAAGAAAATTATTTTACAGTCTAATAATAACTGACACGTGTATACGATTTGATTTTATTTACGAATTTTGCATTCAGTTAGTACATTTGTGTATATAAATGTAATATACATCTACCGATGTTTAATTAACATAATATGCATATATATGAGGTAGAGGTAGTGGTACTATTGAAAAGAATAGAAAAATAGGATAGCACAAATATAGAAATGGCGAATCTGCGTCTCAAATATTGCAGTTCGTCTGTGAACTTGAATGAAAGCCAATAATAATTGCACATGTCATTTGTTTCCTTTAGCCTATTAATATTCTTCATAGGAAACGATGTGATAAATGTCTTCTGTATTTCAGGCGCTCATAGACGAACCCTAGATGAAGCAGAGGCAATGTACAGAGTATTAAGCAAGGAGATATTTTCCCAGAATTCCTTTATTGGAAATGCGAATTTAATGTGGAGTCACGCATATTACCACACACCTACATTTGAGAGAATCCTTAAAAAACATTGTGGGGAAATTCCGCTGATAAGTCTAGCACGCGATCCCGATTTACCCAGGGTAAGATATCAAATCATTTATGCGACAACACTCGAAAACATTGGCAATCATTATAAAATTAATAAATTGGCACATTGTTTCAGGTTTCGGCCATTTCGACCATTGTCAATCAAGAGCGGGTAGTTCCTTATGTGTTTCGTACCTATACATTACCACCGAGTGTGAAGCCTCGCTACAATGGGGGCTGTCGCGTAAGCGTTTACACATGCGTCTTATTAGTCTTAACTAAAAATTGTTTTGCCCATTTAGAAATGTAATATGGTTAATTATAGTAGATTAAGCATATTTTTCGTAGAGTTATATAATTTCCATGAGATTTTCCATATGAAGGATACGATCAACTATAATAGTGTACATATTTATATAGGCTGAAATGTGGGAGGCTGTGAGGGCTTCTGCAGCTGCTCCAACGTATTTCGAAGAGTTCAAACTTGGATCTCATCTTCATCAAGTAATTAAGTCAAAGATTTAAAATACATTTATGTCGTTTCACGTGTAAAATTGAAATACTGATTTTAAATTATTATTATTATAGGATGGGGGTGTTCTAGTAAACAATCCGACGTCTGTAGCCCTAAGTGAAGCGAAAACAGTATGGCCCGGTTCTCCTCTTCAGTGTGTCATGAGTTTAGGAACAGGGCTGACGATGTCGAGTCGGTCGGACAAAACGATGAGTGATTTAGTCAACACAGCGGATTCTAAAACTGGGATCAGTTCTCTTTCTTGGAAAGGAAAGTTCCTGAAAGTCTTAGATTCAGCAACAGACACAGAATCTGTACACAACACTCTGAATGAGCTCATTCCTCCAAACATTTACTTCCGGTTTAATCCATACCTCTCAGAAATGGTAAGCATGGATGAAACATGTTCTCAGAAAATGGAGCAAGTTCAAAGAGAAACCAGAGAGTACTTAACTAGAAATATTGCACGTGTACAATATATTAGTACAATTCTAATGAAACCAAAAACTGTGTCTAAACGAATTGCAGATTGGTGGTATTATTAAACTTAGTCATATGCCTAGACTTGCAAACTAGAAATTCATTTGTGCAAACTTCTTAATGGTAGGTGTTTAGGCATCAAAACGTGAAACAACTAGCCATTTATTTGATAAAAGTAGCTAGAACTTTACTCAATTACTATTTTTAGTTTTCAGTACCAACGGACGTATAGTATAATTAAGTTTTAAGAATTAAATGTGACAGAAACATTTTAGAATAATATTTGGATACAATTTCCACAGCGCATAATTACCTGGTGCCTGGTAGAAGCTTTCTACAATCTTGTTAATGTTTTAGATACTTTAATAAATTATAATAATATAGGGTTAGTAAAAAACTGCATTTAAAACAGAATCGTATTGTACATTATCGCAATAACTTTAGAAAATCTTTAGTTGTAAGGAACTGACTGTGGTAAATGTTTTCTTAAAATAATTAAAATTACAATAAAAATTGTACTTATTCGTACTGTAGCTAGATCATCGCGAGAAAATATTAGTATGTCATACATAATATAATATTCTAATCAAAATGGGCAGATGGGCATATGTGTTACGTTAATAGATACTAGACATGTGTCTTATTAGTCTTAATACTAAAAATTGTTTTATCCCATTTAGAAATGTAATATGGTTAATTATAGCAGATTAAGCATATTTTCCTTAGAGTTATATAATTTCCATGAGATTTTCCATACGAAGTATACCGTTAACTATAATAATCTACATATTTATATTAACTATCACGAATTAACTGGGAAATGTCTGCTTTTGTTGTACATTGATACAATAGTCTCATTCTCATCTGCAGGTTTATGGCTCCTGGCAATAATGCTTACAAAATTAAGTTCTAGTCTTAGTACTACGCTACTATACAATGTCTAATAATATGCAATGTACTACTTAAGTATACAATAGTATCATCACGCTACTTATTAGTGTAATCTCTAATCATATTATGTGATTTGCCAATCTTAGTTAATACTAAATACGTTAACTACGTTATAAAATACTTTTATAACAAGAATATTAAGTTATAAACTGGTCGTAAAGTATACTTACCAGAAAAGCATTTAGTCTGGTAGCACTACAATAAGTTGCCATTGCTGCTATGCTGCTTGTGTAAAAATTATGTTAACATAATTTATGTTCATATTTATTTGCCAAATCGCAGATGGTATCACTTCGTTATTTTGTAAAGATTGGCATCAGATATAGCAAAAGTGTCTACTTGTTATCGCGCACTACAATCATTTTAAGATTGATGGCACTAATTCTATAAACTATTTCTAAAAATGTATGAATAATAAAATGAAATGTAATTTAAGACAACAATGTACAGAATGTACTGTAGTTAAAATGCAGTTTGCTGAGATTTTAAATATACTAATATTCCTTTTAAGCAATAGTGCGTTATTATTGTAAGGATGACTGATTAAAGCGAATAAACGTTAATGAAGCAACAATTAAAAATTCTGCTCTATTTATCACATTTATTTTTGCATTTCCCTTTATTTGCATAATATAACGATGGATTGATGGACAGTCACCTTCTTTCAATACACGTATAATTAATTATTTACAAGCTTATACAGCATAATGAAATAGTATTGACGTATGCTTAAACAATGGATTAATTGTGCAATTTGATTACGAAACATTGTCAGAACATGTAATTAGAGCACAGATAGTGTCTTAACAATTTGTTCCTTGAGGAATGTGATTTTTAGATGAATATCCCATAATACATTGTGATTGAGATGGATCATTGTAATAATTAACTTTTTTCACGCACCCATTGAAGAATTAAATTATTGTAGGAAATTAGTGTCCGTAAGCTGTAGTAAAAAGATCTACTAGTATTTTCCGTAGTTTTTTCACAGCTAATCTTAAGAACTACGTTTCGGTAGAATTAGGATGTAATGTATGATTAAAGTTTGTGGAGTAGGATTGTTCTCTTTAATTAGGCAGCCACCAACGTGGACGTAGAGTGTCTTATCACGATGAAAACGATGAAAATTGTAGCTGTGTTGTATTAGAACAAAGGTGAATCCGGTTTCGTCATGCGGGGCACAATGTGTCTATAAAAGAGTTAAAATGTAGTTAAGCTGTAATTGTGGAGTACATTGTGATTGAAGATAATAATATTTCTTCCCCTTGTTAGTATTGTTGGTAATTCAGTTTACATTTTACTGATTGTGCTAGTTGTAGTTGTGTTATTATTCAGCAAGGCATAAAATCATTTGAGTACACTGCTTTTACTTTAGTTTACGGTTAAAATGAGCGTTTCTGCATGCTCTGCCTGCGAAACTAATATCCTGCCTGGTGAAGGCATGAAAAGAATTGGCTGTCTGTTTTCTCACAACAATTGGAAGGAATTTCATGATGAATTGAGTGTTAGTGTTAGGGAATTAAAAACTGTTTTCCTTTTGCATAATCTAAAGCGTAGAGTCCATGTAGGAGTTTAATGGAAACGGGAAACTATCATGCTCCATTACTTATTCAATGAATGTACTTTTGCTGCCATTATAACACCAAAGCTCTCTTGATCGTTTAATCATTGTGGCTTCAAGTTTTAATCATACTTTAATCATTTACACGGGTCGTGCTCTATAAACTGAGCAAAGGACAGGATTCGCATGTAAATATATCATACGTGCATAAACAACAATGTGTTAGACCTTTGTACTCTTGTACAGTTGGTTTTTAATGCGTTCTCTTAATCCCGGCTTAACTAGCCACACAACTATGTCTAAAAGAAATAGGTGCGAGGAAAATTCGTATTTGGTAAATTGGTATTCAAAAATTTCTAATATAGTGGTATTAGAAAAATTCTTATTTTAGAAATGTAGCTACTTAAACTAGTTTACCTACAAAAGCTTAGTAGAAATATTCATATTCGTCCTTCAAATATTATTTTGTAAAGCTTTATACAGATTATTGCTGAAACATGTTATTACAATAATTAGAAATAAGGTACTAAAGTGAAAATATTTACTAGTAAGTAGAATGTACGAAAACAACGTCAATTCCATTGAAATGTGGTAAAAATATTTTAGACACCAATTTTAGTTCTATGAATACGAAATTGTAATAAAAAATACGAATCTCAAATACTAATTTACGTATGGTCAAATACAAGTACAGTATGGTCAATTACAAAGAAAAAGGTTGGTCATTTAGTGTAGGTGTTTGGCGTGCCGGAGCGAGTGATGTAACAAAAATGACTGTTAGTCAAAATATAATCCTTCAATAGAAAGCAGCAAGGCATGAATGAGGGGCAATACACTTTGTTTTGTAGATATATATTTTGGTTGGAGTGCATAGGGAAGACGAATTTAGAGCAGCAGAGCAAATCCAAAGTACATATCATACATTTTGCATACGAGAGTGGAGTAGAAGACTAGAGTCCGTCCTGAAAACAACTTTTAGTGTGTGAAATACAGAGGAGCGGTCTCTCTCTCTATCTCTCCCTCTCTCTATCTCTATAACCCATAATATTATTTTTCTACTTAGGTTTACACATTATTTTAATTAGAGACATCTTATATAATTTCCCAGATTCTAGCTAAATACTTAGGTAAATGAGTGGAGAAGGAGAGAAATTTGTGGCAGCTTTAGATATTGGAACAACTACTCTGAGATGTCTTATTTTCGACAGAAATCTCGTTATCCGTGGTCAAGAAAATGCAGCTGTAAGTCTGCCTCTTAATATATTAACCACATTCGTGTATTTGCATGTGTAAAATCTTGAACTGAAACATCTGGCGATCATCGTGGAGTCTTAATTATCCCATTCATTCAGACTCATCGTACTTTACATCAAATCTTGATTTCTTACGAATCTGATCAAATCCAAAATATTTATGATGAGAAAGTATACATTTATTTGGATTCATATTTTTTTTCTGAAATTTCTGTTGGGTTATATATTTAATTCGTAAAAAATGTATATTTTATTTCTTGATTTGTTACAAATCCGATAAACATCATGTGCGCTAAATATCTCCTTTTTATTGCGGACCTACTTACAAATTATTAGGGTACATTTCATTGAGTCTATCCCATCACATCATTCACATATGAAAAAAATCCTTTTAATGATTTTGTGTAATAATCCCATAATTCAAAGATTAAAATTAATCTAAATTATCAGATTTTTCTCAGAAAATTTTCTCTCCTACTGTATTTTCAATCCTTGCGCGAGATAAATGTATGTGAAAAATTAATTCTTGCAGCTGAAATCTTTTTTTAAATTCTTAGTTCATTAAAACGTTTTCTTATGAATGAGTGTGTATCTGTAATTTGTATTCTGCATTAAACAAATGAAACGATTGCATAAAGACAATAATTAATAGGATTAGTAGGATATTAAATATATGAATGCAGATGTTAGGTGCAGAGAAGTTATTGCCTGTGTGTGAGCAGTAGTTTGATAATGCACCCAGATAAGTAGGTCGTAAATTTTCTAACGTAGAACGCGATGAAATGTTAGTTATACTTATACCTGGTGCAATATACTTAATTGGATGACAAGATAAAAACTGGTTGGATTTATTTTCCAGATAAACTTAGAATATCCAAGACCAGGCTGGGTCGAAATAAATCCAGAGTCTTTGTGGGAGCAAGTGATTTATGTTATCAAAGGAGCTATACAAGGTAGGAGTCCAATTAATTTTCAAGTTGATGTTACTATGTATGTGTGACTTGTGTGAGTCACAGCTAACAACATGAATAATGTGATTTGCTTCATTAGAAACTTACAAATTACTGCATGCTACTATGTACTCACTCTTAATAATAATATCATCTTTTACATTGCGCTATGCATTACAGACGCTGGAATCACTCCGTCCTTGATTCATTGCATGAGTTTATCTACGCAACGAAATAGTTTTTTATGCTGGGACGCTAATAATAATCAACCTTTGACAAATATCATTACCTGGAAAGATTTACGAGCTTCTAATTTAGTTAAGCAATGGAACAACTCTATCTACTTCCGGGTATGTTTTGGTTTCTTTGCGGAATTTGCATCCTACATCCTAGAAATGTTCTTTCTATTTAACGATTCTTATATATCTGCATTAAAACTAAACCTTATAATATATTTCATTGTGATTAATTAATTCTGCATATTTCAAATAGTTTTTTAATGTTTTTCTTTTTTATAATTTTCAGTCATTTCGCACAATATGCAAAGCCCTGTATTTCCTCACGAGAAAACAACGTTATTTATCCGGAAGTGTGCTAAAAGTTATGAATGAGCAGGTCAGTAGATAGAATCAATGGCTTTGTACAAAAAATGTAGGATACATGTTGGTTGCTACTTTCTTTTTTGTTGTCTTTACAGGTTATCATGCGCTTAATTTGGGTGTTAGATAATGTTCCAGGAATAAAAGAGAAAATAGCTTTAAATCAAGTTAAATATGGTACATTGGACACTTTTCTGGTTCACAAATTGACTGGTAAGGAAAAATCTCTGTGCAATGTAAAAAAAATTGGAATGAAATACATAAGAATGAAAAAGAATAAACATTTTTGACATTTTCAGATGGAGAAAAGCATGTCACAGATTTTTCCAATGGAGCTCCAGCTGGTTTTTTTGATCCATTCGTTTTAGGATGGGCAGACTGGGCTTTGAAAATGTTTTCCATCCCTACATCAATACTACCGAAATTAGTTCCTACATGTGGACCACACTTTGGCACTTGCAAAGTTTTCCCGAATTGTGAAATTCCAATTCTTTGTGTTATTGCTGATCAATCAGCCTCAATGTTTGGTTCTGCCTCATTTACCAAAGGAAGTGTCAAAGTGACTTTAGGAACTGGTGCTTTCCTCGATGTCAATACTGGTGATAAACCTCATGCTAGTATAAACGGGATTTATCCTTTAGTCGGTTGGAAGTACGGCTCAGAAATTGCATACATTGCTGAAGGACAGTCAAAAGACAATGGAAATATCGTCGAATGGGGGAAATCGATCGGTAAGGCTCATTTTTAGTACCCTCATTTATTGCTGCTACAAATGCAATGGTTTTCCAAAGTTAAATATTTACAACAAACCTTCTAATTGATCTATATGATTGTTGTAATAATATATTTTGGATTTAATTTTTATCTTAAGAATATTTTGAGTTAACCAATAAAATATTTCGACATTTAATTCTGTTGATTTTCAGGCTTGTTCAACACTGCTCATGAATCTAGTGCAATAGCAGAGTCCGTACCTGATTCGCATGGTGTTTATTTTATTCCAGCTTTTAATGGGTTGCAGGTAGCACATCATTTCGTTTTTATTTTCATACTTTAATCTCATTTTCCTTTCTCAATATTTTACGTGTTCTATTAATTAAATCCGATGTAACATGACACACCTATTATTGTGCTATTGATTTTTGTGTTGATTCTTTCCTGCCAAATATACTCATTTATGTTGAAAAGTCATTTACACAGCAGATATTTCTAGGGATTTTGTATACTTGACTGAAAAACAATTTTCTTTTACTTTAAAGGCACCCTATAATGATACAACTGCCTCGTCTGGTTTTATTGGTGTCACCTCTACAACCCAAAAGGCGCATATGGTCAGAGCTCTGTTGGAAAGTTTAGCTTACCGTGTTCAACAATTGCTCAATGTACTCCAGTCAGAATCCGAAGATGTAGAATTTGACCATATAAAGTAATGAAAATTGTCAATCATTTTTCAAAGTACAGTTCGTATAAATATGAACCTTATTACATGTTATTATTATGTAATTTATTTCAGGGTTGATGGTGGTGTTGCCAATAATGACTTTGTTCTGCAAACGATCGCAAATTTAACAGGGAAAAGAGTAGTTCGACCTGTCTCTACAGAAATTTCCGCACTGGGATGTGCTTTCATGGCTGGAGTCAATGCCGGTAACGCAAATCAATAATCTTTCTGTTCCTTTACTTACAGATTATTATCAGACACGTCCATGGAAAACTTCTTGCAGCCTGTTTCAAACAGAAGCCATAAATTATTGCAAAACTATTCTATTTAGGAAGTTATTTCATTTGATAGAAGTCTATAAATAATGATATTTCTGATGAATTGTGTCTTAATGAATAGGAATATGGAAATCTAAAGAAGAGCTAAGGAAGTTCTACAAAGTGGACAAAGTCTTTCTGCCGAAAGCGGAATGTGAAATTGAACTTCTTCGAAGTTTTGCTGAATGGGAAAGGGCCTTGGAAAGATTTCTAAACTGGAGTAATAACAGTGATTATAATGCTAAATATGCTACGGACTCAGGGAACACCAAAAATGTTCATTTACGGCACTAAATGAAGATCATTTACATAATATTTACCATTTCCCTTAACATTATTTATTGTACAAATATTTTACAGTTTGAAGTCGTATATTCAGTTCCAAAAACAATTTTTCCACTACCAAAAAATTCCATTGAAAAATCCAGCAGATTACAGATTTACTTTTAAACTGTTTTTAGTGTCCTTGTGTATGTAAATTCAATTAACAAATACTTGATACTCAAAACGCTTGTAACATGAAAAGCAAAATAGTTACCAAATTCTAATTAAAACATTGTGATCGTACTACAATAAGCTAACATAACAGCCAATACATCCTTTTCCTGTAAATACACACAAAATATTGAACAAGCAAAATATTTTATCCCATCATCAAATCAACCTAACATCAGAAATTCATTGAAATTCCATATCCACATATTCACCTCACTTAATTTGCTTCGGATAGCTATACTTATTAGTAAAAGTATAAGTAATGATTGTGGTTATTTATTGCTCCTGTGTATTTATTCCTAGCTATTTATTATACAATTGTACCTACATACCTACTTACCTGTATTATAATTTATAGTATTGTAATGTAATTTGTGCCGTGATATAAGTGTTAAAGACAAAAAAGAATAACTAATGCTCAGTGACTTTCTTGTCTATACTTGTTGGTATAAAAGTAATATTTTAGCCTGTAACTATTCTATATACAAATTTTCCGATTTTAGTTTTAGGCGAATAGACAGGCTGCGTATACTTAAAGACAGAAATGCTTCCCTTTAGTATGTTTGTGACAGAAAGTGCATACGTAATTTGTTCTACAGCATAGATAGTTATGCCTACGCTGTATTCCGTTTTATAACACTTTAAGTACTTACTAATAGAAAAAATATTATAAAAATTTTTTTTTTGGTTTCTTGAGTCTTCAGTAGTTTGTACTTATTAATGTTAAAAAATAATGTCATTATTCTTTCCAAAATAGCATACTGTTTCAATTTACCACTTTGTTTTAACTATTGCCAATTTGCTGGTTCAGGTTATAAATATTATATCTACATAAGTTAATCCTTAGACGAAATACATTATTAAAACACGTTTTTATTTATTTAATAGAGAAAATTATGTACAGTACAAACTTTTCTGTACCGTTTTCCAGTGTTTTGCATTGTGTATGATTTGTTGATGTAGCTCAATGGGAATAATTTTATTGCAACATGTTGACCAATCCGTTAATGGAATTATATAATCAATAACTGAACTGGAGAAATAAAACTTTCGTGTAAAGATTAATTCGTGAAAGATGTATTTAATTACTTTGTTTCCAATTGCACACACACACACAGCTCAATAATGTCAATGCACAAAAATACATTAGTGACATTAGGTAATGCAATAAATAAAACTCTTCAACCCATAATCATTTGCAAACTGAACATTTAGACTAATGAAAATATTCCATTGTTATTCCTTAGGCACTTTTGTTTCTATTTTTCTTCGGTCTAGTTAGAGTAATTCGAAGGAAAGTGAATTGTTAAAAACAATTATAGGCATATCCTTACAAACATGAATTGACACATTTGTTTGAAAAATAGATTATAGGACAATGGACAATACAGTAACATTAACATCAACATTTCTGTAGTAAGTTCATGTTTTCATGTTTTTTGCTAATATTGACTAATATTTTATTTGAATACTGTCAAATTGCAAATATTGACCCAAAACTCTCATATCTAATAATTATACATGTTTGGAATTTTATATCCAACATTTATTTATTTCCTGGTGGCTACGCCAAATAGATGTAACACAAAAACAATAAAATCTGGAATAATGTTTATATTCAACCAAAAAACATGCTTTTAAGTTTACTTATAGCTTTTTTGATAGATATAGGCGAAATTCTAGTTAATTTCGATTTAATTGTGATGAATGTTAATGGAAGCATAGAATTGGATCATCGTATTGTGAATTCGATCTTGATGGAGAAAGAATACCGTTTGGAAAAAATAGAATGTGATCGTGTTTCTGGATCAGAATTGTACTACATCAACGCTTTGAATTATGCTGACGCTAGTTTCTTCCTGGGAAAGTTCTCCGTCAAATTCATTAGTTATTGTAAAATAATCCTTAATCTGAATTTTGATACACAATTGTCAAATTCTGAAGACGGAGTTCTGTTACAAAATATTCTCTTGAAACGACTTTTGCCAGAATTAGAGAATTTTCCCATAGATTCTCATCTGTATGTAGGTTTACAATCGAAGGGTGTACCGAATCTCGTTTATGAATTGTATCAGCTCAAAAGTAAATGGTTTCTTAACGAAATAGATTATCTGTCTGCAGTAAGAAACAGTTTTACCATCCGGAGAAGTGATTTCAATGGAGTTCAGATAAACATGGGACATGCTGTGAGTTATTTTTGCGCTTTTATCGTCGTCTTTACAAATACAATGAGTTTAATAAGTTGGCTATGCTATAGGACATACAATATTATTACATGCTTACGTACATATTAACAATAAAATAATTGGCTTGAGCCACCATGATCATGAAACTGTAGGGGAACTTTATATCTACCAAGAAACAACGAAATTATTTTGTTTTTATTTGAATTTTAGAAACCGTGGGGGTTATTAGCCAACTCTGGATGGGAAACGGCGAGAAATCCTAAGCGGCAAACGAGTACTTATCAATTTCTGGCATTTATGCAGGATTTTCTAAATTTCAAGTAAATAATCTTTAGTTTTGCCCATTTGCCCATATTCATAAAAATGGGAAATGATTTTAGTGTGTACAAGGTACTCTGAATTTATTTTAGGGCGAATGTTCTACCTCTAGGAAATTTTCGCAATATGACAAAAGCGTTAGCACATAATGAAATCGACTTTGGTTTAAGTGCTACTGGAATGATTCCAAGTGTTGCGAGGCGGTTCCGTTTTCTTAGTATTCCAACGTACAAAGATTCGTTAAGAGCATATTATTCTCCCCCGGAACCATTAAAATCTTTGACAATACACTTCAAAGTTTTTTCACTTGAATCATGGCTAGCTATTTACTTGGTGCTGACGATACTCTTTATATGCCATTTTCTTATATCAAGAGTTCTGAATTTAGACATTCCCAATTGGTGGATCATTCCATGCATGACTCTTAAAGGTTAAAGCAACATAATTGTAGTAATCACATTACCGAATCAATTCTTGTTCCTTATGACTATGACAGATGGAAACTGTATTGAATTGATATGTATATTAGGTTTCCAACAAGAAAAACCAGATAAATATTCATTACGAATCATTAGATGTATCGCTTCGGGCATGTGCTTCATACTTTACGCCATTTTCGCAAGTGGGTTCATCTCTGCTCTTTCTTTCTTCAAAGAATCTCCGATGACAATTTCCAAATTTATTGAATTGGGCTACAAATTCGGAATTAGAAACGATACTTACCTCTTGGCTGCTTTTCAGGTTGATTATCCCAACAACATTATTTTATTTAAATCTACTAGTAAAGCTAAAATCTCTAAAATTATTGACATCTTTAAAATTGATTTTCTAGGCAGGAGATTATGGATCAGATTCTACAGCAGAAAAAATGTTTTCTAATCTGCACAAGTCGATGGGACTACCGGATATACATTCGGCAATAAGGCACACATTAGAAAATTCTAAATATGTATTTCTAAGTGAAGTGGACGTACACGAATTTGTTTCAAGACAAAAAATCGGAGACGATATGTTGTGTAAACATTTCCGAGAGTTGGCAATTGCCGAGTACACAGTACAACAATCCTGTATCTTGAAGAAAACATCTCCTATCGTTAACTTTTTTAATTACGCGTAAGTTTATAAAGAATTTAATATCATTTCTATTGTGTCTCAAAAAGTAAGTAACTGAAAATATTGCTCGTTTGTTACAGAAGAGTATTTATGAGAGAAAGAGGGATTTGGAACTTGTTTAATAGAAGACGGAAGGTTTACCAAGCGAATCTAGAGCCGAATTGTGATATTCGAGATGAAAAAAGCCATGCTTTTAGTTTCAAGGAAGTTTTAATACCTTTCCTAGCATTAGCATGCGGAATTTGTAGTTGTGTCTTGATTTTATTTTATGAATGGAAGTTCTTTCATCGTTTTATCTACCTATACAAATAAAGTGTTCTGAGAAAAGTTCACTAGATAAAAAATTATGGATAAAGCGATTTTATCTACTGAGTGAACATGCTTATTAGCATAATTACGTAGATGATTGCACTTATCCTACTGTAAAGTCATAAAAGTGCTGCTTGACATAAATCGTTGGCTTGTAATAAGTATTAGCATTTCATGTCAGGACATAAAAATGTTTGTGAGTAAAAGTAGTTGAAACTATAACCTTAGCCTAAAATGACTATCAAAACAAAAACAGGAGCATTAGGCGACAAAATAGTTCTCAGTATGCAAGTTTTAATAACAATTCATTTTCTGATGTTCCCAAGTTCCCATGCTTGTATATCTAATGTAAACAAAGATAGATTAATTATAATGCAATATTTAGGATTAACATGCAGATAGAACATTACAGAGTGTATGCGTGATGTGATTTTATGTGATTATGAATAGTAGGTCATTGCTATTGTGACTTTTGCTATGGAAGTGACAGTCTCACTCACAAACAGCTATCTTTTACTATCTATTTATTAAGCATTGTACTCATTTCAACAAGTTAAATATTTGCTAAAAACTAAATCTGTACATGCTGAATGTTTTTAAAGAGTGCACACACGTAAAATAATAATTAGTTTGAGAAAATAGCCTCATGCGGGCTCTGTAATTTTCTTTGAACGCCAAATACCTTAGCTCCTATTCATTATTCTATTTCATCCTTGTCGAACGAATTTTCCGCAATTCCTTTCATTCAGCGGCTGTTGACACCAAAATCGTGTCTGCTAAGCATTAGCAAGCATGAATACTGTAGATATATCAATGTGCAAAGAACTGTAAATTAAATTATATCGTGTTAATGCTTTTCACAGCTTTAATTCAATATTCACACGTTTTGTTTTATTTGACACTGTTTATCTTCATTTCATACAGCATTAACTCGTATAAAAGATAATAAAATAACTTCCAAAACAATAACTCATCACACGTTTTATACACATAAGTCAAGGCCAGGCCAGAACAGTTCAAACTCTATTGTTCACAATGACATACAATAATATATTACAATACAAAACCATTCATCAATATACAACATGATTATTTGTTTCGTGTAAAAATAAATACAGCGTTATAAAATAAACATTTCTGAGACATACCTTATAGTTAATAGTAATTTTCCTTGTAATTAGCTAATATCTACAAACTAAAAACGATAAATACAAAATTCAGCTACAAAGCCTTCACCATCTCTAATCAAAAAAGCTCCAATCACAATATCAATCTAGATAATTTCTTAATAGTTGGGAAAACAAGATTTTAAAGTAATCTAGTCGCTATAATATAATGTTCAATCTTACAAGAAATCACAATAGAGTGGAAGAAAAGTAGTTCTATAAAATTTTCTGAGGTTAGATTGTGGTAGGTAGTTCACTTTTTGATGATGTTCAATGCAAAGTAGCAAAAATCCTCCAATATACAAAACTATGGCTTGTAGGCAGTGGAAGTGAGATTAAAGAAAAACTTCCTGTTCTGGGACATTACTTTGTCTGGCAAGAACTACAATTTCTTTTTCAAATTCTTGTATCAATGTTGGCACATCTGTATGATTTGGGCATGCTGTTTTGTCAGCTACGATTGTAGCTCTTACAATTCCCCCGTAAGAAAATAGAGACATTCCAATGCCTGAAAATGGGATTAAAATTTAAAATTAATTAGCAAACGGAAATTAGGCGTCGGTAATTTCGTGATTTTCAAACTGATATGTTTTAAATATCTATTTATTAGTTTAGGGAAAATTTAGGATAGTTTGAAAATTTCTTACCCATTGCAAGTTGAATAGGAGCCCAAATACCGATATCGACAATTTCATCCCCGCCGAAAACCCTAGCTCGTTCTGCAGGTCCTGGAACATTACTGAGGAGCATGGTAGCATGGCACATATCAATGAAAAAGTTAATTACAGTGACAGGAAACATTCCAATAATATCCATGAGGTGATAATTGACAAGAATATCGGGAGAATTGAGCAATTCCTTGAATGATCTATAAGCAGATCTAAGTCTCTCAAGACTTGTTTCAAGTCCTACAGCCAAAGGTAACAAAGCCATCACGAATTGATTTCTAGGTCTAATATCTTTAAATGGGAGCATGCCTATAGTTGGAAAAGCATGGAATTTGGTAGGAACATGAAGACCCTTCTTTTCCGCCAAGTTTCTAACAGATCCTCCAAGACAACTGACAAGAACCGCTGTAACAGAAGTTTTCGTTGCTTCTTTGATTTTCCTCAGAGCTTCCATATTGACTTGTCTTGACCATGCTAGTGTTTTCGGTCCTGTAAGTCTTGGACCATGAAAACAATTACTTTCGTCTAAAGTCAAGGTTTTCAGAAAAGATCTAGGTCCCAGGATTAGAACTTGAAGATAAGCCAAAATAACTTTGTAGAAAGGTAACTTGTGAGCAACACTTAATGGATCCACTGTAAGTTTCATTGGTTTATCTGCAATAAAATGCTGTAGCGCATTTCCAGCAGAAATCCCGTCCATTATAGAATGATGCATCCTGACAATAAATCCATAGTATGATTTCTTCTGATTTGGAGAATTTGCATTGTACACATATTTAGGAATAACAAGAATTTCCCATTGAGACTTGTCATTTGGCAAGGGGTGATCGTATAATTTTTTCAGTTCTTCGAAAACATCCTGTTCACTGAAAACTGAGGTGGCGTCATCAGTCAAATAGCGCACATGCCGGGAAATATCAAATTGCTCTCCTAAGTGCTCCCAACAATAGTATCCAAATTTGTTAATAAGTCTCCTTTTCATTCGATCGTAGACCGGCTCACGATTTTCATCGTCTCCAGGAAGTTTCTGCTCCAAGATCCATGAAAATCTGTCACGAATTTTATCGAGGGAGCAATGTCCTTCCATAATGTACAATGAATAGTGGTTACACGAATTGGCAAATTCATCGTGACTGACAAAACTGTCTCGACCGTCCATCAACCACAACTTGGATCCATAGCGAAAGCGGAAGAACACACTTAGACAAAATCTGAGAAAAAGATTTATAGAAATAGCAATCACTATAAGAGGAAACACAAGTGAGACTGTTGTAAATCCAATGATGACTTCTGCCATGAAGGCAATCGCCGGTGCTTTGAATGCATAATGACTGGCAAGCCAGGCAATTATTGATGGGATGTAGATTCGGGCTGCTAGTGTTGATATGTATACAATTTGTGCCCACACCATATTTGATACAATTGCACAAGTCTTAAAAACCAACAGAATTTAATAAATCAACAGTTGACAGTCACACACCGTGAATTTCTTTAAGAAAACCGTTTTTCCACTTGAAATCCATGCACCACACGTAGAAAATGTAAGAAAAGAATATTATTTGGCCGTATTGGTATTGTATTGTAGTAGTATTAGTAATTTGTCTTGCATGCCTTTTCACTTCAGTCCACTGCACTTTTCTTGAGTAATTCTTTTGGGGCTGAAGAATGAGAACGCAAAACTGTTGTATATTATGCTAGAATTCTCTTCTAGATTCTTACATTGTGTTTTGTACTAATCGTAGCTGACTGAATGATTTCTTGCTAGAAAACAGTTGAATTGCACAAGAATTTCTCCTGTGCCGTTGCAGACTCCTATAGAATTATCTCGTTGTACTCTGCACATAGTAAACTAGACAGATTTATGTTCTTCTTCTGACTCTGACTATGTTACGTTACACATAAGTCAGAATCCAAAATTATTTTCGACTATTAACCCAAGTTAGTATGTATAAGCTGTCTATATTATAGTTAAACTATCAATTACACATATTATAGCTATTCAAATCACAAATACTAAAGAATTAACACTCGTTTTATTTGCAAACTGACGTGTGCTGACTTATTACAGGTGTTCGCGACTATTTAGCAGATAGATCTAAAGCTAAACTTAATGTAACATAATAATAATGCTCTGTTCTATAGGAATAGCACACACAACTCCCTGTTCTTCTCTACAAGAGAGTTTCAGACTGAGATGAAGCTTAAGGGGTAAGCTAATTCTAACTTCCAACCTAAACTCAACATCAACATTGAATTCGACAACCTGCAACAAGCAACCTGCCCTATTGTACTAATATATTTACTACTACTATATCATAATAGAGAGATGGACATTGTGGAAAGTTTTACCTCTCCTCTTCTCAATACTCCTTAGAACATTCTGTTCTGGTATATAACTAGTGAATATCTAGGTTGCCTCTTTCAACGGCTTCACTTGACATAGACATACATTTACTATCTTTTGACTTATATATCCCACACACACTGCTAATGCTTAACCTCTTCTTCTTTTAAACTATACACATTCATTTCTCATACGAAAATACACTTTATGAACTAAATACTAAAATTCTAGAAGAGATTATCTAGACATAAATCCATTTCTTACACAAATATGTTTATAGTACAGCTTTATATAATGAAAATTTCACAAATATTTCTAGCGATTGTATTTTTCCTTCAGGTAGACAATGTGACAGGATATTGAACAATCTCTTGTCTCGATCTCACTGAAAAGATTTTAAACTAAAAGAAATGCACATTTCATAAATGATATTAGCTAGGTCATCAAGCATTTCTTGCAACTTTTCCACAGAAAAGAGAGATGGATAGTGAGTAGCGAAGCGACAGTTAGATGTTGTTTTGATGAATCAAAAGCAGTTTTCATTTATGAAATGAATGAAATCAAGTGAGACGAGTCGAGTCGAGTCGAGACATATACATTTATTACTGTACTATTTGTAATAGTAATATGTGTACAGGTATTGAGAAAACCAAAACAAAAGCACCTATACCAAAAGTACCTACGTCAAAACAAACGAATTGTAGTAGAATATAATTTCATTGTAAAACCGGTCTTGATTTTTCTTTAACAGCTATAAAGGATACGGATGACGAATACTATCCTAGTACAAATGTTCATTGATCTATAAGGTAGATTCTAAAATCTAAACTTTTATTACTGTTCATCTATTACAGATAATATTATCATTATAGTAGATATAAGGATATTATATAGAGTTATATAGTGTTGATTTTTGGTATATAGGAGTGTTTATGAATCTACACATGTATACTGCTTAAGATATGGTATGATGTGCAAAAATATGTGGTCATTACTGTCTGCTACGGCTCGTACGATCATCGTGCTACTGACAATGGGGTTCAACCAAAAGAGAATTCAAGTTTTGCACTGAGGCAACAACTACCTGTTGAGAGATAGATAGGCGAAAAGAATGCAGTGCAATACTCATCGTCAGTTTGTGTGCGCAATGGCCTGGCCGACTCTTCAAAATGTTGACCTGCATTTTAGTCGAGTTTTTAAGTCTTACGTTCATTTATGTGGACTAGTAGAATGAGTCGAGTTCAGTTCATTGTACTTATATGTACGTACATACACAGATTGTGGATGCATCATCTTTTTGTTTCTTTCTTCAGGTACTCATCGAATCTCACAATCCTTCTCTGTGTCTTTATATCTCTTTTCCATAGTACACTTGTACATTTACATTCATCAAGTAATTGTAGTGTAAGTTTGCAAGTAAGAGTGGTAGGGCTAGTGGATTTAATAATTCTAAAAGCTACACCACTTTTGTCCCTCTCTCTCTCTTATAAAGTGGACATAATGAAATTATATGATTAGAGTCTTATAGAGGTTTAAGAGTGGGTCTGGGTCACGGCTTATGTATCCTCACTTCTAGCTTTCCATTTTCTTCGATTTTTATTCACAAGAAATATCCTTATTAAAATTTTACGTATATGCTCTTACACATTATTATGTGATGTGTCATCCTTTGATACATATTTAATTTGTTACAGTACATTAGTACATATGTAAACGCATAAAGTGGTTTCCTGTGTATTCCTTCAAATTAGCACAGGGCTACATTGCAATCTACTTATACAGGCATTTGACATTACGGAACTCAAGAATCTAATTATAGATACAGTTAGAAGTTAGATGCTAAGATATTCTTTCTATTGATCTTACATGAACGTCTTAACTATTATGAGAGCATGACACTATTGTACTTTTGTTAGGCTATAAATCAATGATTCAATGTCCAAAATGAATAGAATAAGCAATTGCAGAGATAAGAGGTATATATAGGCAGTGTTGACTGACACTAATTGTGACCAAATATTTAATAAGGTATTACTACACTTCTGCTGACTATAATATTACTACGTAAAAGCTCCTTAATATTATATTCGTCTGTCCTATTCAGTTGTGATGAAGTCAGCATTCTTCATGCTCATGTATGTACTTGCGATTTGAGAGGATGTTACGCAGTTGTATACTTGGCTTAAGCTATAAGTTCATAAAGGTAGCGTCCAACTGAATGAATGCTAATGTATTTTTATTAGGCCCAGATTTTGATGTTACTACATTGTTCTCGCTCGATACAGCAAACACAAATTACAACGTACATTTACAAAAATGGTTCTTTTGATTTCCGTAGACCTACAAAATTAGAACAATAACTTTTAATGATAAATATTGGTCTTGAAAAGGTGCCACTGCCAACCAATTTAAGTAAATGAATACGCCAATGCTACACAGCTATATACATTATAATATGTATTAGTAGGTATATTATATTCATTCTACATTCTCTTATGATTTAGATATTATTTAGGTCAGTTCCACGTTCCTTTTCCAGGGGTAGAAATCCCTGGATAAGGTACATTTTCAATGTTTTCTCATATTTGGAAAAATTCTCTTTGAATTATTCCATGAGAAATGTAAAATCAAGATCCCTTAAATACCAATGATGTTGATGGAACTATGAAACTAAATTGTCAGTTCTATATTATACAAAATAGTGAAATGACAATAATAATGAAATTAAAAACTGGAGTACTGTAAGAATGTAACGTATATAAATTGCACATACATTGAAAGGTGTTTTGTGTAAATACGCAATACAGGTAATACCTAACCCATGGAAGAATTGAGCATGGTAATGATTTTGTCTGCGCATAGTACCTAACCTATAATATCTGTCCGTCTGTATTTTATCTTATTGCTGAAGAGATGAGACAATGTGATAAAAGAATGCGGAATTATTTGTGCTTCAGTAAGTACAGTACACACTGCACAGACAACTTGACAGCATAATGAAACTTTTTATTGTCTTCAGATCAGAATTTCAATCTCAGATCAAATGTCTCAAGTTTAAGACGAATGAATGGTAATCTTCTATTACCGTTGGATAGATAGTTGTTGTATCTGTATTATTTGTATCGTATTGTTTACTAGATCTCAATCTCATCCTCCCTCAGTCCTCCCTCAGTCCTCATCCTCATCTCATCTCCATCTCCCTCTTCTAAACCTCTAGCTCATTCAGCCTCATTCTGTTTATCTCAACGTTCGTTTTGGTAGTGTGATTGTGAGTGATCCTTAGCGTGAGTCTGTTCTGTGCCATGAATGAGTCGCGGGAATACGAACTCACGATTCGATTAGCTTATAATATCTCTAATCGCTATTCACTATTATTATTTTTAATTGTAGTGTACATTTTAATTGGTATGTCTGTATTCTTTATTCTATAATATTTATATTTATTTAGTCTATTCTATATTCTCATTACCACTACTGCCACAGCAGTGCAATTTTTTTTATTGCGTTGCTGTTTCGAAATACAAAAGTTATAGGTCAAAATTATAGAAATTGGTCAATATTCATAATCATAGACTTAAACTAATTATCTGATTTACTCCTTCTTATTTTAGTAATAAGAGACCATGGAAGACCCAAAAGTTAATCCGCCGAACGTGGAAACAGGAAAGAAAACAGGAGCTCAAAAGAAGAGGGAAAAGAAACAGAAAAAGCTTCAACAAGAAGAACTTCCTGATACCGCTGTAGAAGCCACTGAAAATAAGACGCCTGCGGAGATTGCGCCAGCAACTGGCAACGCTAACCAAGATGATGATGCAAAAAGTGAAGCAGATAAAAAGAAAAAGAAGAAGGGTGCCAAAAAGGAAGAGAAGCCTAAAGAGACCCCTAGAAAAGGCCCGACTGCAAAGCAAATAGAAGCAATTAAGGAGGCACTGAGAAAACAAAGGGAGGAAGAGGAAGCTATTTTAAGAGCAGAAGAGGAAAAGGAAAGACTGTTGGAGGAAGCTGAAAACGCCCGTCTTGAAAAGCTGCGACTGGAGCAAGAGAAAAAGGAAAGAAAAAAGCAAAAGGAGAAGGAAAAGAAAGAGCGTCTGAAGGCTGAGGGAAAGCTTCTAAGTAAAGAGGAAAAGCAAAGACGCCAGCGAGCCTTGGGTATGTTAGAGGCATTAAAAGCTCAAGGTGTTCCTGTTCCTGACGTCAGCGAAAAAACTAAGGCTCGACCTGGGACTAGAATTCGCAAGAAAAATCTTCTTCAGTCGCAGAAAAGCTCTGAAGATGTTCCTTCGCAAGAATTGGGAACTGATGTACTAGATAAGTCGGATTCTATAGAGGCAGTGCAAGAAGAACCCGAAAACGAACTTGGACCAGAAAAGGTTAAGGATGCATGGGATGAGGAATCCACTGAATGCAGTGACGAGGATCTGAGTAAACATGAGTCTGAATCATTGAAAGGAAATGCTCCTCCTGCAATGGCTGATAAAACTGATAATGTGGCTCAAAAAAATGCATCTTCGCAAGAGGAAAATAGTGAAGCTGATGATGAGGAGGAGGAGAGTTCTGATGACAGTGTAAGGAACGATGGGGACCAAAAGACTGAAGGAACGAAAAGGAAAGAAAAAGCCTTGGCCCGAATCACTAAAAGAAAAGAAGAAAATGAAAAGCAGCGAAGTCTTAAAAATTTGAGGTCTCCAGTGGTTTGCGTTCTAGGGCATGTCGACACAGGAAAGACGAAAATTCTAGACAAGCTTCGAAGAACGAATGTCCAGGATGGAGAGGCCGGTGGAATTACGCAACAAATTGGAGCAACCAATGTACCTATGGATGCATTAAAGGATTCCACAAAAATGGTAAAAAATATTGTGGAACTGGAATTGAAATTACCGGGCCTATTAATTATTGATACTCCCGGACACGAGTCCTTCAGTAATTTACGTTCTCGAGGATCTTCGCTTTGTGATATTGCAATTTTGGTAGTTGACATTATGCATGGATTAGAACCACAAACTATAGAGTCACTGAATTTATTGAAGAATAAGAAAACTCCTTTTGTCGTCGCTTTAAATAAAATTGACAGATTGTATGACTGGGTGTCTAATAGTAAAAGAGATATCCGAGACGTTATCGAATTCCAACCGACAAACACAAAAGCTGAATTTCAAAAAAGGACCAATGATGTTATTGTGCAATTTGCTGAACAAGGCATGAATGCTCGTTTGTTTGATCAAAATTCTGACCCCAAAACGTATATATCTATGGTCCCTACAAGCGCTCTCACTGGGGAAGGCATGGGAAACATGATGGCATTGATCGTCGAATTGTCTCAAACGATGCTAGCAAAACGACTGATGTACTCTAATGAGCTCCAAGCGACCGTTTTAGAAGTCAAAGCAATTCCTGGTTTGGGAACAACCATCGATGTGATATTGATAAACGGAAGATTAAAAGAAGGTGAGACATTAATCGTGGCAGGAACGGATGGTCCAATAGTTACTCAAATCCGATCACTTCTGACTCCTCAACCCATGAAGGAACTCCGTGTTAAGAATACTTACATTGAATACAAAGAAATTCAAGGTGCTATTGGTGTCAAAATCGCTGGAAAGGATTTGGAGAAAGCTATTGCTGGATTGAATGTCTCCGTAGCATACCACCCAGATGAAGTTGAAATTTGCAGAGAAGAGGTTGCTCGTGAACTAAAATCTGCTCTAAGTTCCATTCGCCTTCAAGAAAGAGGAGTGTATGTCCAGGCTTCAACGCTAGGCTCTCTGGAAGCCCTGCTCGAGTTTTTAAGAACTTCGTCGATTCCCTATTCCAATATCCGCATTGGCCCTGTTGTCAAAAAGGATGTGATGAAAGCGTCTATTATGCTTGAACACGATAGCCAGTACGCAGTTATCTTAGCTTTTGATGTCAAAATCGAACGAGATGCTCAGGAGATTGCAGATTCTTTGAGTGTGAAAATATTCCAGGCAGATATCATATACCATTTGTTTGATAAATTCATGGCATACCGCGAGGAGTTGAAGACAAAGAAACGAGATGAATTTAAGCACATTGCCGTATTCCCATGCAAAATCAAAATTCTTCCCCAGTTTATTTTTAACAGCCGGGATCCAATTGTTGTTGGTGTGTCGATTGAAGCAGGGACACTCAAGGAAGGTACTCCATTATGTGTACCGAATCGCGAGTGTTTAGAACTCGGCCGAGTGACGAGCATCGAAATAAATCACAAACAGATGGACAAGGCAACTAAAGGACAAGAAGTCTGTATCAAAATCGAACCTAATCCTGGAGAAACTCCCAAAATGCTGGGTCGGCATTTCGAAGAGACGGATATTTTGTACTCCAAGATAAGTAGAGAGTCTATTGATGCTTGCAAAGAATACTTCCGATCAGACATGCAGAAATCTGACTGGCAATTAATTATGGAGATGAAGAAAACGTTTCAAATAATGTAACCCATTTTTTGAGTTCTTACAGTCATATAGATGATTGTTGTCATTACCTCTTTGAAATAAGAATACCTAGTAGTAAAAGTGTACGAATTGTGAATGCATCCAGATTTACCAATCAAAGATATTGTATAGGTGAAAATTTTAATCCATATTTCAATAGAAAATCATTTTTAGGAAAATAATTTTGAAAATTTTAGCCTTCAGGAAAAAAGAATGTTATGGAATATTGATTTTGTAAAAAATAATCAAAAATGATAGTTTTTGTATATATATGTATATAAGTGGGGAAAAGTTAATGAATGTATTTTATTGTATTTGTGGACAAATTCATGTTTATGCAATGCTCTACGTAAAATTAAATGTATTACTACCTTACTTGTGATTCCATATTAAAAGGTTATTTCAGGTTTTACAAATGGCAATTGCATATAAAATAACAACATGTAGCACGAATTGGTAATTGCACCAGCAAATGGCATAAAATGAAATTCATATAAAATCAAGTAGCTTTAGATATTGCATGAAATGATGGGATTAAATCTATAACATGTTTCAGTTATGTCAAATAGAAATCGAAAAGCATAAAATTCCGCTAGCATAGACCCTTGTGATGAAATATGTAATAGTTAATGTAAGGGAAGGTGGTTTGGGAAGTAAGCAGTTAAATCAAGTCGCAACTAAAGGAGAATACAAATTGAAAATTGAAAGTAGAGCATAGGTACGTGTTGGCAAACTTGTTTGACGATTGGAAACAGGATAAATCTACAACACTGCTGTTCTTAAGCTTTTGGGAAAGGAAAACCTTGATTTTTGTCGATATAGAAATTATTAGGTGCAGTCAATTGTGGTCACTGGTCTATTCTTGTCTCTCGCTTACTAAATTCAACCAGGTACATTCTGTGTATGGTACGTATATACATCATACAACTCTCATTGTGTGTAATTTTAAGAAAATTACTTGATAGACAGTTTCAACAGAAAACAAGAGCCTACTAATAAAATTGCTGCAATGAGTGAATGCATTCATACATTATCTTGCTTACATCATTACATTTTACAGATATCACTGTACAAATGTAGAATCTTAACTACTTCATTTGTAAGACTTCTGATGTCTGCTGTAAGTAATTGACACAGGTGTGTGAAAATGTGCAGCATAAAGAATACCTACTGCATCTTATCTCATAAATATTAACTGCATTAGGAATCAAAGACAAATGAACAAATTGCACATGACTTTACTAATAATAAAGTCAGAAAAAATCCCAAGTGAAAGATTATACAACATCCAAAAAGAGACTATAGGATTTTTTAAATATTACATCAGCAAATCCTGACCGCTTATGAACACATAATAAATTCAGTATGTCATAAAAACCGAGTCACATATTATGCCACATTTATTAGTAGGTACAAAAAATCTTTCTACAGAGTAAAAATGAAGTTATTCAACTGGGATTAAAAAAATTACAGCACTTTACGACAACTTTTACTATCTATGCGTAAAGCCATGAATGAAGAATCTTGATCAAACAGTATACCGAATCAGTCAAATCAAATAGTTTTTATTTGGACTGCAAAACACAAAAGTGTGCAACAAAAAAGTGCACAATTTCTTTATCTGTGTCACGAATTCACGATTTCATCTTCAAACGCATATAGTGGAGGTACTAATTTTCATTGGCATACGTTGCTGCACATAAGATGTTATGCAATTGCTAACACATTTAAAAATTATTGATTACCCAACCATATATCAGGAATATGCTTTTGTACATCAACTTCTATCGGTGTTGCTACCTCGGTGAGCTTTATATTGATTAGCATTCTACTAGAATACTAAAATACTAACTAATGAGCCATAAATTTGTAGGATTACAGTACGGCCGGTAACAGAAATGCAACAAAATGTAAATGGTGAACTGTGAACTTAATTTGCAATGCTAAGATTCTAAGATATATGAGACTGGATTTTTTTTGAATTGTTTCAACAATTTTCTTTCCTGATTCCTACTCTAAAAGGCTCGATAGTTTAATGAAACATGTCATGCATATCATATCCATCCAACACTGTACAGTTGTTTCGAAGTTGAATATTAATTGAGGTATTTCTTTTACAAGCTTTGAACAAGTACAATAATTGTTTCTGAGAATCAAAAGACGCTTCAACATTTGGCTTCATTTTATTGTTACACAGTCAGTAAATGTGAGATCGCCGATCGTAATGATAAATGGAATTATCCTGTGCATAATATACATCGCCTTTACAGATGCTTCAAACATGTTTCAATTAGTTTAGAAAGCCGTCAATTAGTACAATAGTCTACAGATTAATGATTGTACAGCTAAAGTGTAATTTTACTAGTTTAATGCAGAATGACACTGAAATATGTAATAGGCAGTTATTACAGCTACTTCATATTTTCTTTCGTGTGTTTATTGAATTTTTGGATTTGGACTGGTCCTATTGTAACATATTGGCTGATTATTAACTTGCAAATAGGTTACACTTCCTCCTCCTTTGAGGAGATGAGTGAAAACAAGTTTGGGAGTCACTTAATTAAGATGCACATTGCAAGTGCGTACGACTTTTACAAATTGTCAAACTTTTAGATTCAACTACCTTTACCTAAATACATACACAAATAGAGGTTATCTGTAACAACAACTTGATCTTCTACACAAACAAATGTGTTGCGGAACGAAATTCACTTATAATTCTCATAATTTCATCATGCTGAGTTGAAATGGTAGATAGCTCATGTTAATTATTAAAATATTCTGTTTGGACAGTTTGTTTGGAATCACGTCTTACAATTATGCATAGTGTGTATGAAATATTTAACTTGATGTAAGGAGAGAAGGCCAACAATTGTAAATTGTGAATAGAAACAATGGGCGTGGTGGCTTATATAGTCAAAAGCATTTCTTCTAAGAATGATATTATATTTCAGATTCAGATTGTACAAATAAATTCTCATTTTGATATTTCAATTCAGTAGTCAAACTTGTAAATGAAGTAAATACATAGATTTTTTCTTCAATATTTCCTAGCTCATTTTTCAATTGGTTGGTAAATATAGGAAAGTGAAAATGCACGTGATAGCTATAGTTTTTTAACTGGACGTCTGCGCCTGCCTTCCTAATAATGCAAATTCAGTAGTAGCATTTCTCAAGCCAGCTACTATTTAAGTGTAAAATCACACACAGCGGCTGTACAGTGTTGATAATTATTGAAATTGAGACAGAAGAGATTGATAAATAAAGACAATAAAGAGGAGGCCCACATAAACATTGCTATTTATATTAACCTACTTTATCATTACCACCTCCAATGTAGATATCCTTAATTTAATTGGATAACTGCTAAGTAATTAGTAGTTTTAGTAATAAAACGCATTTTCCATCGATTCTCCACTATTTACAATAATATCACTTCTCCCAGTCCCCCACAACTAATTAGATACTTCACAAAATCCAATTACCTGTGAAAAGATGACTAATTACTAATTAGTATCATTTTTCAGCAAATGTTTACAAGTATTTTGTATTTTATCATTTGGACTGCATATGCTTACGTGCAATAAATAATTACATTGTGATGGTGCCCCTGTATTCATTCGGAAAGTGGTTATTGACAATGACTAGAAATTAGTAAATTAGAAAAGCCAGGGGGATAAAATTGCCAAAGTCAAGCCCCGAATTTGAAGGTGGTCAACTTCTTTTGATAACTTGTGTATTAAATTTTGTGAGTAAAAGACCTCGAGTCTGTCGCATCTAAGGGCAATACAATCTTGTTATGTAATATAGCTC
>JABASI010000565.1:0-36172 GCA_019776505.1 Tomocerus nigrus | reverse complement strand
GTGAGCGGTGGATTGCGGTGCTTGGCCACGCACCACGGAGTGGTGCGTCGGCCAAAGCACTGCAATTTACCGCGAATGAAGTATAATTTTACTTAGGTAGTCAAAGCAGAAATTACCTCAGCTATTACCAATTTTTACAATATTTTAAGTAGAAACAAAAAAGAAAAGCTAGACGTTAAGTAGCAATAATAAGTATATTTGCTGCCCTAAGACACATTACTAGCATATTATTATGTATGAGAGACAATCACACAGAAATATTTGTGACAATTATTGTTTAATCGTTCTTTGTGTATGGAATTTACTATTTCTACAAATGTTGGAGTACAAAGTGATGTCTAGTCACACCTCGCACGTTTTGTACCTCTCTATACACTTACATAATAAAAAACTTAATTCATTTCCGTAGACTAACATTAGCGAGGCTTTAGATTCTTGTAGAAGAACACCTGCTTAACATTCCTGCAAACATAACGCAAAATTCTGATAATGGCATTACAATTGCTCGTCTGTTTTACAAACTTCTGTATGATGTGTCTAAGATATTATGATAACGTATAATTAAAGCTGTAACGACCAAACGGTGAGAAACATTGAAATTTTTGTCTGCATAATGTTAGAATAACAACAAGGATTAATGAACTACTAACAATAAACAGATACATAACTGCGAGCTATAATTATATGGAGACGTCTTAAATATCAGTATCTTAATGCCAAAATATCTTTACTAAAAATGTAGGAATAATTAAGAGCATGGATGAAGCTGACATTTCTTTAAGGGAGGATAATAAAGCTACAGACTACGACAAGACAAGGTATCCCGGAATGAGAGCTGCCGTAGTCCGTGATGAAAGAATTATTAATGAAAACATTGTTGCTATTTCAGGAGATAGTTGGAAAGATGACAAGGAGATTGAGAGGGAAATAATGGAATTCGTCTCAAGTAACATAGGAAGGACGGTCTCTTTGATTAAGCTCCCATATCGTCGAACGAAGGTAGGCAGAAAAAAGAGGACGTCAACGAAGCTCGAACCGACGACGACCACTAATGACATTTAGGAAGCTTCGTAACAGAGCTTCTCCTTTTGCCCACTAAATGTATTTGCTAGACAATTAAGTAGGAAAAGTACATTTAGTAGCTACCTATGTAGGCGGCGCGGCATAGATAGTGGCAGCGAGGAGCTGAGCGAGGAGTCTGAGAGGGAGATGATTTAAGTCGGCTCCCTCCTTTATTATTATATGACATTCTGCTAAGCAAGTGTATTAGAGTTATATCTTAAGTAGTTGGCTCTTCGGATGTGTGCATGCCGCCCTGCTACTCTCTTTCCGCGAATTTCCCATCAGTGGTTTGTCTGACATCCTTTGTGTTAGGTAATAGAAGTCTTTGAAATTCAGGAGAACAGTAAACTCTTTACGTCAATTGGATGGCAGCTAAAGAGATTCTTCCTTTGTAATGAAACCTCAGCATCATCGACGCAGAGAAATCTCAGAATCCACCAAACAAAATAATATCAACCCAGCCTCGTTCACTGTGCATAAAACTCATCTTATTACAACAAGATCCCTCTCACTCACTCGTCACTCACTCCGTCCGACTAACGATAAGGCTGCAATAAGACTCGCCGAGCATCGTCCTCGCACCACTCTGCGACTTAACAAACATCATAATGAATAAACTTTGGTTTCGTTAGCAAGCTACCCACCTCAAATAATACATTCGCCCACCTATTCATATTCATTGTGCACTTATTCTCAGATATTGCTAACTTCATTGCAGATAACTCTAGCATGCCGCTATTTCCTCACTTCCTCCCTTCCTTACATTTCATCTCCACAAACCAAACAGAATCTACACATTTTATTTAGAATCAGATAAGCAAACATTCTGCTAGATATGCAAATAGCAATGTAGTACTATAGCACTCTACAAATCACAAGTGTTCGCCAAACACTAATGCTGAGTAAATCATAAATAAAATTTACTATCCTATTATGCACATCTATTATACATCTTGACAAATGTATAATAAAAATCATTCGTTTGGAAAAATTGTCGCGATTTCCAAAAAGACTACCTACCCATGTGTTCCATTAAAATTATTATGTAAACCAGTGTGTGAGTCACTGTATGTTGATGTAAGGCAGTATTACTTAAGAATCTAGTGTAATGACGGAGATTAAATGTGACGTTGTCTCTTAGAGATAATCAGGACTCCTGATTAGCACAGAACAAAAAGGCAGTGTAAAGAATGGAGACAGATAATGGACTCTGTAGCAGTCACTAATGTTACAGCGTATCAATTCTGACGTTTAGATTCAGTACTGCTGCAATTATATGACAGTGCTGTCCTATTGTCACATTCTTCCTCCTGCGTGGTCGTTTCCATTACTTTCCTTAATCATCTTTAGCACTGTATCAGCAACTTGACTTAGAAAAGAGTTGAAAGTGAAAACAAATGATTGCCAATGTTCTGAGACATAATGCACGGCTATTTTTATCGTCGCCGTATCTCTTTTTTCACTGCAAGTGCACTGGAAGAGACTATTTGTCTTAAATCACAGCAAATGGCGAAACGTTTCTGCTTTCTTGATCCGCCTACTCAGTTAACAGAATGACGTGTACGTAGCGTAGTAAACCACTAATTACCATATCCCTTCATTCTGCTTCCATCCAGATTAACTAGTTCCATAAGTTTACATACGAAATAAAATCCCTAAAGAACTGACTCTCTCCAGTCTTTGCCATCTTCGTCTTTTGCGTTACCTATTTTGTCAGTAGAATTATAAATAACTCGTTATATATCATTTCTATTGCCCGTCAAGAATTACTGTTAAAACTTAGAAGAATGATTCAAATGTGGATGTATTTTACAGCAAACTTGTGACTAGTTTTTTAATCGCTCCTATCTCATTTTTTATGCACAAACTAATATAAATCTGAATTTCACTGCAGAAAACACGCTTTAAAATAAGACATTGCATAAGATGAGTAGGTATCTGTATCTGCTGCGTAACTAAGTGAAAGTCAAACTAAGAAGCTACTGATTGCTTATATATTTGGAGTGTATTAACAACAAGGTAAATATTCCCATTAGCACTTTTTTTTTATAGAATATGAGCTTGAGCGCAGGTAGCGAGTTAAAATGCTGACTCTTGACCGCAAACACATCATTAAAACAAGAAAAATAAGTAATTTATCTACCTCTCTGCATACAAAATCGCCAAAGTGCATTATACATTACTTCATTATTTCTTGTCGAAGCTTAATAGAGTGCTTGAGTGTTATTGCTGAAGTATAATATACCTGACTCACTATATTACCTAAATATAACGTAGCTAATGCATATAAGCGCAAGGAACATGTTATACTAAGATTTTTTGGATTTATATCTACTAGAATTTGTGCATGCCCCTGTAGACAACTTTCCTGTGACGCTATTAATATGAAGGATATGTATATGTGGACAGGTACAGATAAAAATGTTATATTCATGAAGCTGCATAGACATCTGTTTGGACATAATTAGTAGAGGAGTCGGCCACTTTACGTTCACCGAGTTCCATTGGCAGCATTTATTGGATGCAGTGGTAGTAGTTTAAATGAGAGAAGGACAGTTGAATCTTATTTGATATTGGCAGATAGTGGTGTGGATGTTGTGTGAAAAGGAGCAAGAAATCTCGAGTGCAAAAACCGATCCTTAAACAGGTAGTTTAGAAGTGGAGTGCATCCACCTGTGCCTGCCTGCCTTTTTCAGTCAAGTCAACTCCAAGCTGACTCGTCTAGCCCACAACACAAAACAGAACAGTGGAATTGAGTCAAGTCGTTGAATCTGTTATGCTTTAGAGGCCACGAGTATGAATCCCTCTTCGCTCTCTTCTCCATTTATTTGAATTGCAGTGGAGATTGGATTAGCATCTTGTTCGAATGTATGAATTGAGAGGAGGATATTATTTATCAACACAGTCGTTTGGGGTTGATTATATTGTAGGGACGTGTTCTTAGGAATTACTCCAGTCGAAGAATGAATTAACCTCTCCCTCTGTCTACTACGACTATACAAATATGCTCAAAGCTTTAAAATTCTCTAGAATAATGATACAGGGATGTAAGTAAGCTATGCATATCTGATTTGTGTATACGCACAAAGAACTTTGTATTTTATTTTATTAGGTAGAAGTGGAGAAGAAGTGGAGAGAGAGAGAAGATTGTATTGGAGGGATAGATAGAGATGGAGATATAAAATTTAACCGTATAGTCACAGTATTGCAACCTCATCCTAATGTGAAGGAAGATGAAGAAGTAGTGGAAGAAAAAGTCTTTGCAAAAAAACTTTGTTTGTCAGATGTATTTATGTGTAGTAGCTACGTATCTCCCTATAGTTTATATAGTCCCCCACCGTCGAACAGATACATGCACTGCAAACGATAAAGATTGAATTCCTGAGCAAGCAATGAGCATCTCTTGTCTCTTCGTCCTCCTCCGATTTATTCCAGAGAAGAATACAAAAGGCTACAATTCCCTCAGCTATGGCTTGCGTAATGCGTTCCCTATCGTTTCGTTTGAAGTGTCTAGATGTTTAGAGGATGAAAAATACAAGAAAACAACAACTGCTCACCACCGTATACAAATACTTTATTACGGGTATACGTGTTATAGTAAATATACAAGGCAGCTCCCATCAGATGGATTTTGGGTTCGGCTGGGATAAATGCTCCAGAAAAATATAGTAAAGGTCTTTGGACTTGTATTACAACTTGTACAAGTTGCGATATCAGTTGTATACCTGAGGAGAATGCTTGACGTTTGTTGTGGAGCTGCACTTACTTTTACATAGGAATGTGCCTGTACTGTACCTAACTGCAGCAGCAGATACATGCAAACAGTGTGCATAGGATTGGCATTTTGGCATTCAATAGGGACATAATAGTTTTGTCTGCTGTGGCTGGACAAGTCAGGTGCATGAATCTAGTGGCTACTATTGCTAAGTATATGAAAGATTTATAATGTATAAGTCGGACTAGTCGGAGTCGTGTATGTAGCAAGAAGAGAGTCGAGTGGCATGGAATAAGAAGTGAAGTAGTTATCTTGTCGACTGACTGCTTTAGAATTTAGCCAGAGAACGTAACCAAGTGGACAAGAAGGGAAGAGAAGCGAAGTGTGGAGGAAAATCGAAACGAGCCATTACATCCGAGTGCCTATCTCCTGACATAACTTGGCGTTAACTAACTACTAAAGCTGTTGCATTACTATTATTTAGCAGGTAGAGAGATAGAATAGAGTTGAGTCAGTCACATCACAGAGGAGCTTTAAGGAAGAATCGTTTGTAGTGTAGCACTACTATGCTCGCTCAGACACACACACATACACACGAGACAGAAATCTCAGATGCTTTCAATGGTTTCTACTACACGGCACTACTCTGTGCCTGTTAGGATGAGAATGTGGCCGAGGAGAGCTAAGCTAAGACAAGACAATTGGAGTTAATGAACTTGGCGTGAATCTTGAGCTAAGGTGAATGAGATTTCTATGGGAAAGGAAGGATGAGAATTTATATGTTCATGTGTTTTGCAATGTGGAGATATCTAAGCAGGTTGCTTCTACTCCACAACTCCACAATGAGAACGAGAGAGAGAGAGAGAGAGAGACGTACGTAATTAGCGTACGCAGATCCTATTGCCGAAGCACACACTTGTTAAGAAGAGTCCAAGACGAATTGATACGTGTGTAGCCGAGTCACACAGAGAACAGAACTTTGTGCACAAGGAACGCAGCGTATTAAAGGCAGAAGACAGGTTAGGTTTCGCTTTGTTACTGTGTTAATGTCTGTGATGTAAGAAGGGATGGAGTTATGCATCCACTGGCAATAATAATAAGATGATGTGTAATAAAGGCAAGAATGAAATACTATGCTTTAGTTATAGAGAGCAGTGTCTCAGGGATCGTTGAAAGGAAGGCTTGGCTACCCAAGCAATGCAAATAATAAATGGGAATCTCACAAGCCACGCTGTCCCTCCTCGCCGAGCCTGGCTTTTCTCTCATTCAATTCAGACTGAGACGTAACAGAGGCAAACGCACAATGCAATTCCACAGCCAGCTACTACACTGTACTCACACAAGGAACACAAGATAACATGTGTCAGTTCAAACATGATTTCGAGCTAACTCTACCTTAGCCACCTATTTACTACATCATCGTCTTCATCATCTTCGGAACAGATGCAAGATACCGACATGCGACACACACTGTACGTACAGACGTTACGTAATACATCCGTGAATCTTTTCACTGTACAATCAAAGAACTGGCCATTATTATCATTTCCCATCCTAGCCCCAATTTACACTGTACTTATTATTATAGGTATCGTATACCTGTGTACGTAGCTATATCTCCGGGTTTTAGGGAATTCAGCAGACGTCGAGCGAGACAAAAGTTCTACATGGCTCAATTGGCAGCAAGAAACGCACAAATACTTTGCTAATGCGGCAATAGAAACCCATCGCTCATCAACAAACTTTAAGAAGACCGTGAAACTAACTAATAAAGCCTTTAGGCTTACGCCTTTCAATCTTTCCAAAATGCCATACTAAATTATAACGAACACTTCCCTACCTACCTTCACTTCACTCAAAATCACAAACAACTCCTCTCCCCCACTCCCCACTACCATTTTACTCCGCACTATCATCCCTTAGTATTTTTACACTGTCCATTCTTAATTACCTCTGTACGTACACGTAAACACATTTTTCAAACGGTTAAGCCACATTTACTATGCCTCAGTGCTTATTTACCATCCTAAATCCTTCCTTTCGAATACACAGAATAGGACTCGGGTCAAAAATCTCAAAGGAATTGTAACCTGATCTACAATAATTATTGTTGCCAAAACTGATAGCATAATCGATGTGCTCCTCCTATGCCTATCATTAACTATGCTGCTCTTTCGCAAAAATGCTTTTCTTATCTGCATACACAGACCTAGATAGAATAGTTGCTCGGATTAGCTGCTATTTCAAAAATTGTAGCGATCTAGTCAATAAACGAGGTTAAAGTTAGCCCTGGATTATTCCTTTTTGAAATTTATTGTAGAAAAAAATTAACTCTAGGATTAAGTCTATGTTCCCTGTCTCATATGTCACGGTTGTTGATAAAGTATCTATAGAGATGCAATCATGTTAACAGAAGTATGTAAGTATATATTCCATACTTTTAATAGTTCCATATTATGTGGTTACGTCCGAGGACATCTGAACATACTCGTATGTCATTAATTTTTATTCAAAAAAGGAGAATTAATGGCGTTGAAATATGCCAATGAGAGCTCTTTGCTTTTCAATACATTCTACTTGCCGTTTTCATCCTGACGGCCAGCGTGTTTCCCATGATATTTCAAATTGTGCTCCGATTTTTGTTTGTGCTGTATTCGTTGGATTAGTGATGCTATTAGGGAGGAGACCTAAATCCTGAAGACACGTCGATTCAAAATATTTAGACGTTGCTCACTGAAGAAAGGTAATAGGTACAGCTTTATGTAAGCCAGTGATAGCTCCCCTCGGAATTCACTGCACTTTTGAGACTGCCGCAATAGTATGTGCGTTCTCATGAATCCATCAAAAATTCATGACGATGTAAATGCCTTTTATAGTCATTTCTCGCCCATTAATTCCCTACATTTCCACTCTGTCATAATCATAACACATCCCCATTGTGCCCATCATTTAAAAGATAAGCATCTTAGCAGAGTTTCTTCCATTACTTGCACCAGCTAAATTTAGCATAAAGAAACCGAATTAATATTTATTTGAAGAAATGAAGCTGTTTCCGAAGAGCATGTCGGAATAATCCTTACAACTACACACACAAGGATGATGCAATGTAATATTAACTTGCTAGATCTAAAACAAAGATTATGTATGAATGTAATAAAGGTCGAAAACGCCAAATAAAGATAAAATTCATACTTTAATCAAAATGAAATTGAATTCTTGATTTCGTGACAATTTTCCTTGTGCTTAGAGTCCCCATTTTGAGGAAAGCCATAATGTAAAAAAGAAAGCTTGCGCAATTTAATGTTTTATGCAAAGAAACATACCTACTCCCAATAGCAATAACCATACTAGTATTGGCATTGAAAATATTGACTAGTGGTTTACCCTCGAAAGATATCATATATACTCAGTGAATCCACTTTTAACTCTTCTGAAATAAAGGAGAAGTTGGTAGTCACAATCTATTATGATCCATAAACTTCTTTGTCAATAAAAGAAATCATTTTGGTAAACCAAAATAAAGCTGAATTCAGAGAGAAAGGATCCCAGAGAAATGCTATATTTGGATCGTTAATATTAACTTCGTATTTTGCCTTTAGAAAATTTTCTTTAAGTTTCCATAATTGTATAAATCCCAATATAATGTGCCTACTACACAGTACATGCCGCTAACGCCGTATTACGTAAATATCTAAGAATCTGGTCCCTATAATAATATTGAGTATAAAGCACTGATAATAATATCTGTTTACATTTTGTGCACTTTATAGGTGCATTTATACCGTTATTCTAATATCAATAATTGTGAGTTTGTGAGTTCTTAAAGGTGGGCAGCGGCCATATACAATGGAGATATTAATACATTCATTCGTGTCATTTTCTTGCCTTTAATTAGGCAATACTGCAAATTTTCATGGAATTGAAGTTAAATAGAAATAATCTTCATGAATTTCATTCTACCAAAAATAACAATTAACGAGTTTAAAATTAAATCTTAGTTTTTTAAGCAACAAGAATCAGTGGACAATGAATATTTTAGTATTTCAACAGTTCGCAATAATAATATATTGTCTCCCAAATGCCCGTTGTGAATGTCGAGACAATAAATGCCCAGAGTGCGGGTCAGGTCAACGTGGAGGTACATAAAATAGGAAAATTCCCAGCTCTAGGATTTAGCTCAAGAGTTGTTAGCTACATAGTATAGCTAGAATGCAGTTTGTTTTTATCATTTCATATTCTGAATTTGGTAGTTTTCTTGGTTTAATTCATCGGTTCTGTGGGATGTATTGAGGAGAGAGGGAGAGAGATAGAGAGAGAGTCTTGAGAAGAGTAGCCTGAAAGTTAGTCGGAGAGTTATTCGTAATTCCATTGACAGTAGTTTTTAGTAGAAGAGGCTTGGAGGAAAGTAAAAAGGAGGAAAGATGAAGTCTGAGAGACACAAGTTGTGTCTACTTAATCCAAAGCATGGCTGAGCTGGTTCTTGTATCTGTGTGCACAAAGTGTACACGTACGCTTCCATTACCGTTACGTACATACGTAAGTAATGCAAAGAGACAGAGCTGTAAAGATATCATACGAGACACACACAACAACTCATTTTGAGGGATAGTGAAGTAACACAGTAACTCTGTCCGTCGTAAGGCCTCATTTCTTTTGAGATGAGTCTCATCATTTTCTACGCTCTCCCCATCATTTCTCCTTCCTCCGCCAATCCACTCAGAACGGAACGAAAATAGCCAAAGTCAACTCAAGTCAAGTCACCTCACCACAAAACCCAAGAAGACATCTCACCACATCATTCCATTCCACACCGAAACGAAATATATTTCATATACTACACTGCCGAGTGGAGTAGATATATTTCTTTCCATTATAACATGTCCCTTTCTAGCCACGACGTCGACGGCTTCTCTTCCGACCTGTGTACAACTCAATGAAATGTGTACCTACGTATTTACCTACTTCACTCGAATCCACAAGACCCCTCACGTCAATGCAACGCAATTCAAAACAGAAAGTTCTTTTCTAGAACTCCAACTAAATAACTCACTAACTTGATACACATGGTGAGACGAAATGAACACATATTTGAGCTAACTCACTTTTTTCATTTTCTGCCCTGTCACCAACTTCGAGCTGAATTTCCACACAAAACTCTCACTTCCTCCCGCACACTCTCCTACATATAAATACGACTACTCTCCAATCCCTCTCTCCCTTACACTCCCTCCACCACTATACAAATGTCAAAAGTGAGAATGGTGCGTCTCAAACAAATACAATGTCAATTTTCCGCACTACGTACATTCATATAGTACATACATACACACATAGTGGTAGCATCGGAAGTGTATTAATAACTAGTAATACTTGTACGAATTCTTTTCAATCTAAAATAATAACTCGTATAAATGCCAAATCTCAGATTCGTAATTAGATAAGGAAACCCAATAGTTAATCCTGCATCAGTTATCATTCATCTAAAAACATGAAGCAGAAATAGGAAATCGTCATGTTACATAATATTAATGTTTAGATCACAGAAATCCGAAATGCGATACACAGTATCCAATGATAACATTCCAAATTAAATTTTTCTTCTGGTCCTTTTACAAAAATTATTATCTACCCAAAATGGCAATAAAGCAATAGGGATATACAATACTGAGAAAAAGGGATAGTAATCCTGTTTACAGTTAGCTCTATTCACAGAAGGAAACCACATCCAGAATTCTTAGATCTTTTTCTGCTAAACGTAGACTTTCTTTGATATTACAAGTGCCTATTTTTCCAATTTACTGTTATATTAACAGTAGGCGGATGTACATCCATAGAAAATTCCAGGTAGCTAGCAAATATTCTGCACGTAATAATATTGTCTATAGTACAGAAACTGTAAGATTAAATCTGTTGTGTACTAAGCAAGTATATAGGGCTCCAATATTTACTGTTCCAAGGGTTTACACAGATAAGTCAACACTCAACACAACGGCGTAGTTATGAGAGAGAAGAATCTATTTCAAAGGCCTCACTGTTATTAAAATAATATTCCGGTTTGATTCCGTTTGTAAAGATGGGTAGGTAATAGCTGGCAGTTGGAGAATACTTATACATTTGACTTAAGCCCAAATCAATCCAACATTCTACTTTTGAATTGCATCATCACAGGTAGGTAATAGGTAGGTAAATTTTAAGAATAATAGAGGGGATGGCAGACATGCACATGTTTTTGCAATGACTGCTCTGTGTAGTTTTGAAATGTGTGACAGCATGTGGAGATGTAGCTTCTGTGGTGTAGTGAATTTAGAGATTGGGAATAATGAGAGTGTAGTTGGTGCCAAGGGATAGGATATTTATATTGGCATTAAATATAGTCGAAATGTTATATCCTCCAATAAAGAAAGATAAAGAGGATTATGTAACGGGATTTAAAAGCAGAGTCTGGGAAATAGGAAATGAAACGAGAAGTTCGAGACAAGTAAGAAGGTAGCTAGCTGCAAAGAAGGAGATTTGGGAAGAACAAAAGTCAAAGTATATTAGTACAGTTAGATATTCGGACTTTTATGTGCAGGCATTAGCCTTGCAATAGAAGAGATCCCTGTCTATGCCTCTACAGGATCAACTTTTAGAGCTATTCACGGCATGCGTATAGCTAGAGAGTCGTGTAGAGAGGGTAAAGGTAGGTAGGTATTATAGGTAGACTACTAGGAATGAAAGGCAAACTACTTACTTAGCGTAGAATTGAGAAGATAGTAAAAGGAGAGATAAGTAAGAAGACATAAGTATTAAAGGAAATGTACACATGAGCTGAGTGAGTGAGTGAGTGAGTCAAAGTAGTCAAGTCTCATTTATTAAGGCCTACCCAGTAGCCTCCATTCCCCACTTTTCTTCTTTTCTCCGATGATGTAGGGTAGGTAGCTGCGAGGATTTTAGCAACTCTCTCTCTCTCTCTCTCTCAGTTATTGATGCTAAAGTCTGTCTGTGTCTCAGCCACCGAGCTAGCTCCTCTCATGCGAAACTCTTCTATCTGACTGAGTCCTCCTTGTCATGTCCTATCGTGGGACACAGAGAAAGGGAGACTCCTCCGACTCTTCATACTTATCTCTACAGATTGATGCGAATCTCAAACTACGTGATTCGCTTTGCAAAACTAACAGAACTCCTCGGCACTGACGATGAATGACTTTGCCTAAACATCCAACGGACTCCGCGAGAAAGATCAACTTTGTCCTCTTGATTTACACACCTCAACTTCTTATTCCTTTAGGAACATCTCTCTACCTACTCACGCCGATTAGAATCTGCTTAGAACAAACATAAATTAAAAAACGCCACAGAGAAAAAAGATTTTTTATCTAGCCGTCCAGAAAAGTTTTATGGAGACTTTTCCAACAGGAGTGCTCTAAAATTTTATTAGCAAATTTAATTCCCTGCTGATTTGAATATAATTATTTATTAGCCTCTATACGTCCGTATAAAATTTTATCTGAGATCATTAGAATATAAATATTACTGTATAGATCAAAGATTTGATTTTTGATAGACTGCACATATTTAATGCATCCATTATCTAGCATGTCTTTACTATAATATTATATTTAGCAAGTTCGGAGTTCTACTTTGTGTGAACAAATGCCAGTGATGATATTACTCATGACTTTTATGACGTACGTACATACATCGAGTTCATCCACAAATTCTCTAACCCGGAACTTGCAATTTTCAAATTAAAAAATTACAACTTCAAAAGTTCATTATTCTTAATTGCACACTGTCTGCTACAACAATTTCTTTTTCCCTTTGATTTCGTGATAGAGACCGAGATAACGAAGGGTGACGGTGGATTCCTCCAAAGAATCGAGAACTCTTCACCAATGTTAGGAAGAAATCACGTTTTTTCCCATTTGCATCGCATCGTTACCCCGCTAAAAAATTAATGGGTGAATCGACGCGTTTCTATCAAAAGGAAACAAATAACCAATTTTTCTTCACTATTGCAGTAGTGCTAAAGTATGAACTACATCTCTATCATTATGTTAGCCATGGAATTTTCCGCCGTGAGCAAATTCTGCTTTGTGCCATACTTGATCTATTTGCTGCATTGTTGTTGCTACCTTTAAAATGAAATAATTATTATGTAATCAGAACTGCCTGCAAAGAAAACAGCGTATCTATCACTTTTTTGCTATAGCTTGGCTAATTATACAGACACTATTGTTTTATAGATAATATTTATATGTAGTATGGAGTACATACATAAATACCATTTGTCAATTCATCCTATAATTAATACTTGGGTATGATAAAAAGAGCAAGAGAGTTTGTAGAAATGTACCAAACTGAGTACACTATGGAAGAATGATTTTAATTGAAAGATGTTTCAAATGTAGTTCAATTATTTATTTTTTACGGTTCATTTTTTGCAGTCCTTCACATTCTGTAGACGATTGAGAGTCGTATAGGATAGATCTGATTCTCGGTGAATCATCTTTTCTTGGCGCATTAACTATATTTCCCTTACGTATTACAGTTTTTTAGTACGTATGATGTGGTTGACACATTTTGGGATTGCTAACGAAAGATGCCATAGTGGCATAATGATAAGGGCAAGAGTAAACTAGGCTTTCTTGTGAGATTCTGCCAAAGAAACTTGCAAAGTAAATAGCAACAAAAAGCAATGTGTAGTAAAGAGTAAACAGGGATTCGGAAAAGAAATAATTATGCGCATAAACAGCCATTGATTTTATTATGTCAAGGAATGATTTACGAGTGGGGATAGATATTTATCTGTCATAAATCTTTTAAATCTATAATGGTGATTCTATTTTGTATAAGTAGACTAAGACTTGTTAATAGAGAATTTCACAGCGCATCTAGCCAGAACAGCTTAATCCCACAATGATATGATTAATTCATGTGGCAGGGAGGGAGAAGAAAAGAGGCAATGTATTCCACAATAAGGAAAAGAAAATAAAGGCAGAGCAGTAGGCTGGCTCCAATAAAAAATGGCAGGGACATTGCATTGGACCAGACAAATACTAAATTATCATGTCAGGATCGTCAGACAAAAAGAGCCGCGTGGAGCCACAACAAGCGAACTGAACTGCCTACTGTGTCAGATGCTCGATATTCTCACTCTGACAAGAAAGAGTCTTCCATCCCGAAGACTACGAACGAGCTGGCGGTAGTTAAACATAGATCTCTATAGAAAACTGCATGTTAAACCATTTCGTCATATCCTCAGAGAGCAGTAGTAATAATGCACTATTAAACGTGCGAACTAGGAACTAAACGATCTAGCCAAACTCCCAGATGAATCCAATGACTTCTATCTGTGTCTGTGTAAAAATCATATTCGCCCGACTCCAGTCGTCGCATATATGATTATGACATGTGAAGATGAGATTCATGAGTAGCATATGCACATACCTTAGTGCACATTGTGCGAGCAGTTCGCAAATGCACTTCTATACTCACTACTGCAGTATTATTATATAGATTTAGTGGCTATGCTCAATCCACGAATAGCTACTAAGCAAAAAGACAAAGTATCTTTTCTGCGTTCATATGAGACGAAAATAAATTAGCAACAGTCAAGAACTATACACTTACGCTCAGGCCAGACTCAGATTTCTTTAAGATTGCAAATGTCATCTTTTTGATGTTGATATTTACATTTATCACCATGATGTCTCCATGAAATACACATCTAAATATATAGCGAGGGTTATAGATGTATTAGCCCTAGTGTACTAAATATAGGATATAGGGAAGAGAATTTAATGATTTTGTGTCTTGTGGGGTGGATGGAGACCGGAAGGGGAAAGGAAGATGCTCGAAATGGGCACAGACATTATCTAGATTAAGTTAATACTAATTATGTGCGGATCAACTCCTGACAAATCATCCCATTAAATGAACTGACTTGGTTATGCAAAGCATACTTACTTAGTTACCTAGCTGAGTTAGACACAAGGCAAGGGCAGGATAGACAAACAGCAATGAAAACTAAACTGCGGCCAAGGACTTGAGTGTGTTCAGTTGAAGATGAAGTGGAGGGAGGCAGTGTGTGCGTGGAGTGGCGTGGAGGGGCTCGCTCCACAAGTAAAATGTCGAAGAAAGAGAGAAAGGAAGTTCTATCTATTGATATAGAGTCAAATGTCTGTCGGAGGAAGGAAGCCGTTGTTGCCCGTATCTCCATGCAGCCTTATAATAATGTTCGGGAGAGCGTCATCCAATTCAATCCAATCCACCCGATTGCGATCCACTCATCCAGACTAGGCTTTGCCAGGCCATGCAAATGAAACCGAAGAGGCTTATTACATCTCTCTACGTGTATAAAGTTAGATTATCCGCTCTGGGCTTGTTTTTAATGGTTGTGATGACGAGAGGAGCCGTGTCTGACTCTCATCCATCCCTCAAATATTTCGCTTCCATGAATTTGCAATAAAGGAGACTGCGCCAAGCATTAGCTCCTAAGTACACACTCAATCCTCTCATCTCCACAATCTCATAATCCATTTATACTTAAAGCGCACATATAATTAATATGATTATTGAGACAACTCCACTCTTAATTTAACCTACTTTGTCAGCCATACTCTAATCTCTCTAATAGACTTACAACTACCACCAAAGTCGATTACATCCTCTCCCAATGCATTAATTACGCATTGTACACAGGACCAAGATATCTTACAAACAACCCGGCATTTATATTTAATGATAATGACTACAAAAGTAATACTCTGCAAAACTCCACGAATACACACACACACGTAGATAGAAATATTTACTACTATTCCCTACTTCTACAGCTATTACATTTAATATTATATGTGGTAGCCCAGTAGGTTCATAATGGAATTAAGCTGCCCAATAATTTCATGATTCTTTGGCATGTCATGGTGAAAATAATTGTGGGACATGAAATTTAAAAGGAACTGCTCTTCACGACTAAAAGAATGCACTACGATCAATGATCATCCAACTTTGCATCTGCATGGCCCAGTAATCTAAAGTGCATACTGCATTTCATTTAAACTTTACACAGCCTTCAAAATATTTGCGTCGTGCCTAATAATTTTATGCTATAAGAGATAATAGTAAATAGTGTGATGACGTTTTCAACCGAAAAAGCGTATCATGGGTTCAAATACTTTAAATTGATATTTTCAATTGAAACTAACAGATATCGATGCATAGCTATAGTAGAAAAGAGAAGAATCGTGTTTCAGCAACAATCCTGACTCACGGTCATCATTTATTACAATGTGAGAATATTTCTCGAGAATGTGAATGTCTAGTTAAAGAAGTGGATTTGGGAGATGAGAGTAGAATAGGTGCAAGGAACAATCTAATATCGGGTAATGTTTGGAGAGGAAGTTGGCTAAGCATAAGTAGATCGAGTGAGAGTCGAATTCACTTTTCTCCGTTGCTTAAGGACTTGTGTTCCTTTATCCTTTGCCAATTGAAGGGAATGGCTATTATAAAACAGATAGATAAATTCCAGGCACGCATAGCGAATATGGCAGAGCAATCCAATCCAGAGGTTCGCAAAGAGAATGAAGAGATAGAAGTGTAGCGCCGTGGTCGGCGGGTTTTGGATGGCTGGGAAGTGGGGAGTTTGTATTGTAGTCTCCATGTTCGGACACATTAGAGGCGAGGGAGCTGCGATGAGTGAGTGGAGTAATATCCTCCCTTCCCTTCTGCTACATCTTCATTTCACCTAATAATCGGGCAATTTGCTGCCTTGCTGGAGAATCTGCCTACGCATCATACTTAAAGCGTATTACTCTCTCCTTTCATGTTCTCTTATTATTGAATTAGCCTTGCACACAAAACAAGGCGAGGCTGATTGCCCCAGCTCCATTCCTCGTCTCTGTCAGTCTGTCTCCATGCCCTCCTCCTCTCCATGAATACCAAAATACCAATCGCTTCCTATCATTTTCTATTAACTCATTTCACAGAATCCTCCAATATCATTTGACATGAGAAACCAGAGAGAGAGAGAATATATTATTAGCTAAGTAAGGGGTTAAGATATTAGGATGATCACAATTCCATCCTCCTGCTATCTGATGCATAAGTACCTATCCTAATACCCGCCAACTACAACAACTATTGTCATCAATGTCCTAAATGGCACACGTGTATGTTCATCTCCCGCATATAGCCACATCCTTTATAGACATATGTTTCAGTAACTAAATATGTAGTGACTGTATACAAATATTTGAATATGGAATAAAGATTTATAAGTATAGGGGAGTGGGTGGGTGGCTATTAGATTGCCAATACAATAACGTGGCACACATACAACAGCTATAGACATACAGAGCAGTAGGGTGGATAGAAAATGCAGTGAAGTGAAAGCCCAGAGGCTTTCACTATTGCCTTGTCCTGTCATCACTTTCGTTTACTTTAGCTCAGTCAGCTTTGCGACTGCAACTTCATTATACTTGACTCTTGACAAGTTGAGCTGGAGCGCTTTCCAAAGATGTGTAATGCAATATTATTATGTACTCCTCTTGCAAGTATCCTAACTTTCTATTTCGACGACGACATGCACACTTGCATCTAAAAGAGCCTTCGTTTTAACCAAATCCTTGTTTTACCCAATCCCAGCTACCAAAGAACATCTCGCTCTCTCTCTAGAGAATACATACGGCCTCCATTTACAATCAAGAACTAAAGGACGCAGAACAAGACAAGCTAAATGTCTATTCTTTTAAATGATATCCACTCAGTTTTCAATGAATTTAATGGGTCTGTCATTTATGAAACGCAAATTTTTACTTCTACATATTTATATGGATATATACTAGTAATAACACTATGTCCATAATGGCTACCTGGAGCATTGTTCTAAGTACAAAGCAAATAGAACACAATAAATCTATCAGATTGAGTGCATTTGATAGTTTCGTAGAGATTCCTAAACAAATTGTATTTACTGAACATGTACAGTTTTTTTATCAGAAAACGTTTTCCTGGCTACAGGATCTTGACTAAAGCTCTCTATGATTGAAATGCTATTGACCCAGCTGGACCAATATTGGTTCCTGTCCTATTGAGCCTGGTAAAAATGTTCAGCCAGAAACGGAAGCATGGAAAAACAGCAGTCACTTCTAGTGCTTTCTCTCACTTTGCCAGACTCTTTTCATTAGTGATTTGTTGAAAGGATTTTCAGACACAATTGGAGCAAAGGATGTAATTTTAATGTGTCCTTTGTACTACATGCATTAGGAAAAACATTAACAACATCCAATTCTGTGTCAGAGAAAGGACATGTTCACAAGGCAACGTGGATTGAACGGAGAAAGTATATTACGTCACACAGACATTCATATTTCTCGCTAGACTAGGATCGTATATTATTATAGCACATAGTGACTGCTTGTAAATTGATTAGAATGGAGTTGCTTATAGATAGATAAAGTAATCACAAAAGGGCAGAGTTACAAAGCACAAAAGAAGGTAGAAAAGTCAATTCATATTCAACAATTGACTTGTATTTTCCTGTATGACACGGTGAGAGCAAGAAAGAATCTGGCTTTTATGGAGGGAATCCATTTCTTTAGCTTTCTTCCTTTCCTTCCCTTCCCTCTTTTCCTGTACACTAGAAATAAATTAGCAGTTTGAGCTTTGAGCAAACATATTGTTACTTTTGTACAGCATTCGAGCTAGAATGGCAGCAGAGCTGACTTCACTGCTATTTACAAGAGTACAGATGTAATTTCCTAAATAGTTCATAGCCCTATATAGGTGGACATGGCTAACCCACTGTATCCTTGTACGTGTGCATGTCTAGTATTTGTGAGACAATAAAGAATTATAGGAGCTAAAAAATTAACAGGAGCCATGCAGTAACCACTTAGTTAGCTAGTATTTTTTCGGCGTGTTGTACTTATTGGAGCATTTATGTTTACGTTGGATTTTTAGTGGCTGGATAGGAGAAGCTCTTTTTTATGTCTTCATAGTAGTCATTGAATCCGTTGAGAAAAGGATTGTGGATTGAGGAGAGTTTGTTCGGTGGAAACTGGAAACTGCTATGACATTTAGGGAGCGTAAATGGGTAGCGTCGTGGAAGGGAGAAATAGAAAGAGAGTGCAATTACTATCTTAATAGAAGCAGTTATGCAAGTTCCTTATATATGTAGCTATGGAGATGACGGGAGAAAGGGAGCGAGGAGAAAGTATTAACTAATTTAAGAGGAGTTGTCTTTAGACAGCTAGTAGAAGTGAGCAACTCTCCGTCCCTATAAAAACTATTCAATGTGCCATAGAAAGAAAAGCTTCCAAGGAATAAGTAAGATTGAGCCAGTAAACCTCGTAAAATATTCATAGACAGGAAGACATTCTTGTCATTGCTCTCTTCCCTGAGTTGAGTCCCTGAACGTGCTCTTCCTCCATGCACACAGTTCAACCAGCTCCAGCCAGCTCCTGCTCCAGCAACCAACTGACAGAGCAAGGAGAGAAGAAGGAGGACAAGAAGGTATCAAACGCCGAAGAGCAGTGCAAATGTCATCTTATTATTATCTTGTCCCGTCTATCCTCCGTAAAAAGTGAACACAATACAATTTCATGTTCTTGCTTCTCTTCTATGGAGACCCGCTTAATGTCTTCTTCCTATGGCCACTGATTTTCTCTAGGAACAACCATTCGCCATTCTCCAGCATCACAATTTCATTCCCTACCACACCACTAAGACCGTACAACTATCAAACTGAGTGAAACAGTCACTTACACTAAAGCCGACACTACAAATAAATCAAATTAACAGCCTATGCCTACAATTACTAGACGAATCTCTTTTCTTAGAAAAGCCACAGGCAGCACAAACAATCCCACACAACCCCATGTAGCAATTTGCTACGAAACAAGTGGCTCAAGTTCAACCTCCTACATTCTATAGAACAAATTTTTGATAGTACCTTTGGATTTTATCATTTATTTTTGATGCATACAAAATTTTACAAGTAAAATCGATCTAGTTTTTATTTATAATATGTTGATAAGATAATATTACATATAATTATTGTAGAGTAGCGGACTTTATTATTATTTCCACCGTAGATTGTGACAAATGGTAATTATCATCATTGGTGACAGTTTTATCGACAATGTTGTGGTTGACTTTCCTACTTGTTAGTATCCTAGTAAACAACAGAAGGAAGTGTTCTCGTTTTATCTTTGTATTTTTTGTGAATGATGACAGGCCGTGGATTAGTTTACAGTCCCCTTGCCACACACAGTGGAGGAAAAGAACATTAATGCCAACTGCTGAAATTGTCACTAGCACTTTGTAATGTCATACTTCGGGACGCTATTCTCAATTTTTATTCACAAATCTGTCCAACTTTATTGCACTTTGCTACTTTAATGGAAAAGTCTAAGTGGCCTAATGTGCGTTGCTACGTGGTTGGATTAGGCAAGGGTTCTATTGTCTTGTCACACGCAGAGAGAATCCCACTTTGACAACGACATAGTAAATAAAAGAGAAAATGCGTCTTATCCAACCTCTAAAACCGTTGAAATAAATGACATTTTATGAGCTCTAAATGGAATGTTTACAAATGCTACTAGTTACTACTTCAATTTCCTCTCTATCACTTCACATAGCTCCGCAGACTCCGCAGACACTTCTAGCGTTTTTTCTGCATAATATTAGTGTCAATAGACCTATATCTCTTTGCAAGGTTTCCACAACTACAACATGCTCCAAGCGTATTCGTGCATAGTACATCTTCACATGTGTAACACTTTCATATAAACAGATGGCTAGTTTCTATTATTATATTTTTAATGCCTAGAGTTGTTTTTTTCTGGGTGTTCCATTTTGCAAATTAATGTGGCATCTGGCTATTTCCCTTGTTACCATTATTCCCAAATTATTGTCAGGAATTAAACTTTCGTGGCCAAGTATATATATATCAATATTTCATCTAAAGATACTAAAGAATCACTGCTACAAATTGAATACACAAATATAAATATTTCAAACATTAACATAAAAATGTTAACTAAAGACGTCGGTATTTTATGTATGCTTGTTTAGAGTGTATAGGGAGAGTTAAACGATCATTTGGCAATTTGTTGCCTTTGTTCACGAATAAAGAGGGTAAACAAATGCCCAGAAAGTTGTGACAATTGAATTGTTGACTACAAAATAACTATTCGATTAAAGTCTGTTGAAAATTCCGACAAAGTTCATAAAGCCTTTACAGTCCATTAGATAAAAGGCTTTTTTGAAGAAAAGAGAGCGTAGGGTTTTGGTTGGTGAGTGCGGAGCGGAGTTGCGAGAAAGAATGAAGTGAAAGTTCAGCTTGAGAAAAAGACTCGTGAGTAAATAGTTAGGTGAATTGTTGGAAAATTGGATGGGGACCCAGATGGAGGGTAATAATTCAGAATTCTTTAAGAAAAATATAGTAAATATATGTGTGATAGAAATGCGTATATCTAAGCATCGGCTTACTTTTATCCGCATTAGTAAATACAAATGTAAGAACATGTAGAGATAAAATATTGGGATACCTTTGGCATTTATTCTGTAGGAGAGCTGTGTAAAGATAGAGTGATTGAAGGAGAGTAGGGGGATATATGGGGCTTATCGTCCATCTGATACAGTTTAGCTGCCAGTAGTCCAACTTGTGTGTGTGGCTATGAAAAAAAGGATGTGAAGGGCAATGGGAGTTTATCTGTGAAAGGGAAGAATCTATCTGTATTAGAGTATTAGAATCGACGTAGCATGACGTCTTCTTCTCAGCTTTAATAGTCACTGACTGAGTTTAGCAAATGTAGTAGTAGTAGCTATGATATTATAGGTAGCTGTGCCTTGGCCGTGCCGTGGTGGTGGGGGATTTTGACTGGAACTGTTATGTGGGAGGGAAAGTTCATCAACTCAATTCCTGTTATTGTTAGCTTGATCAGTAGTCGTGTCACACGTGAAGAAAAACCGAGCTGTTTTCAAATGAGTGAACAGAAAGGAGTAATAAGGAGAAAAGGAAAATCACAAAACGAAACGGTCCACTCAGTCTGTGGAGCGCGGGAGCAAGCAGGGCTTTTTATATTCATTCCAGCCAAGTACTTAAGTAAGTAACTACTAAAAAGCAGGGCTGAATAGAAGAAAACTCGACATAAATAAGTAGAGCAGGCAATAAACACAGCCAAGTGTATCAGCTACTTACTGCTCAGAATAATAAAAGTGCTAGGCATATAATGATCCAGATACACTTTGTGTGTTTACTTGTACTTCACCTACAAACATGCATGCAAACAGTCCAAATGTCAATTCTTCCAACTCCCTATACAACATTCCAATTTGAATAGGTGGCCGTTTAACATTTACCTGTGCAAAACCAACACTAATCAATATAATGCATAATAGTATGCTTCACTTGTGTATGTGTGGCTATAGACTTCTCGATCTTCACAATGAATCTAAATATACAGCGACATAAATATTAGAGCCGACATGAAATGTGATTTTCTCCACTGCTTCTCCTCTAAATACTTACTCTAATTGAGTTTATTACGTATAGGCCATAAAAACTTCTTTCCGTCCCTTTCCTCCCTACTCATATGCATGGGTGCAACAAGAGTCAAGAGGAATCCAACTCTCTGTGTGCAGCCCTGCAATGAATATGCAATGCACGCCTTCCCTTTTACACAATCTTTATCAACCAATCAAAAATTCATTTCCCAATTAGTCATTTCATGAGTTATTTTCGTATCAATCTAAATATTAACTCACGCTCTTATGACCCCTCACGAGAAACTAAAGAAACACATTAAAACTCCGAGCACAAGGAAAATGTGCAATAAAATAGCACTTAATATAATACATCGAGGTGTGTTTACATTACATTTCAACCGCTGCTCAGGGATGAGAGCTTGGCATTCTGGTCGCAGCTTGGTCATCTTTAGTGCTTATGTTCAGAAAACTACAACTCAAGTGAGTACCTATTAGTCCATTAACCAACGTCCTTTATACACATAATTGCATTGCAGAGAGGCGAGGGAGGGACCTGCCAACCTTTAAGTGTTACGTGCTGATGTTACGCAACCTTAACACAAAAGAAATTACTTTCTTTCAACAATTCCTCTGATCTATCATACAATTTCCTGCTACATGCATAAAATAAAATTAAAATCCCTCTTTTGGCACTACTCAGAATATTTATTTACAAAATTTGCAAGCAAACATGAAAGAACAATATTTATTATGAAAAAATCATTTCAATCCCTACTATGCTGCTCTATTTTTAAAACACATTTTAATGAGTCTTTGCGTTTCAGGCCATGAACTTTTGCAGTCTGGTTTCCATTAAACATATTAATTGCATCAATCGTTAAAATTCCACGAAATTTCTTGGAATAGAGTTTTAATATCATATAAGAATAGAAAGAAACTTCATGTAGTATATTTGCAGTAATTTATAATTTTAAGTGTAGCTACTCAATTTATTATTCTAGCAAAAGTAAAGTTAGGCATTAATTTAGCAGGAGTGTATATTCTTGTGAGGAAAATTTAATAGATGTTTAAAATAGGAAAGTGGGCCCAAAAGGGAAAGATATGTCTGTAGGTGCGTGTAGTAAGTATGTATAGCCTCTTGTAAAGTAGCGTGTGCAAAGTTTTGCATGAGCCATTTCCCTTGCTCCAAGATGAACGGAAAGTTTATACTACCTGGAAATAAATATGACAGTTTTACAACTCAGCTCAATTGGATATTTTACGGTTACGACTTGCACAGAGCGAATAGATGAACTGATTGTATTTTATTGTGTATAGCTCGTCTTTTTATTAGCGAGGAAACTACTTCCAACCGTTCTACAAATACTCTTCATGTTTACATGCCTCTATATTGACGATTGCCTTCTGCATTTCCCTATTTCTGTCAGGAGTACAGTCACAAACGACGACCTACGACATCCTTCGATTTTTACATCTTGGCTTTCTCCGATTTTATTTCCTAGAGAATTAGACGAGGATTTCGTGTCGTGATATCATTATGAAACTTTAAACAAAAATCCCACGGAACTGTAAGGATTTCACAACAAAATACGCAACTCATAATAGTGAATAAAAAACGCAATATATTTATAATTTTAAATCAAAACCGTTTAGGCTATATTAAGAAAGATCAACAAAAGATGAGAAAAAAATGAAGACACATGTTTTGATATTAATCAGTTTTGCTTGTTCTTCTACGGTAGTAGAAAATCAGTAAGTTATGGAGACACTATAATGTAAAGAGAGCATGGACATTGCAGTGTGTCAGGAGAGCAAATGGGAAATCAAGGTGAACAAAAGATTATAAATTGCTTTTTAGAATATGGGCTTTCATGATAATTGAATGTATATAAATATAGATAGATGTGTATGATTGTATATGCAGGACCTAATTGGATTACTGCGACAGAATTATACTACTTCGTGATATAATTTAATGGATATACATGATGTATGCCATATAACTCGGACAAGATCTCTATAATATTTAGGTACAAGCTGCTTTTCTCTCTTTTGATTAAGTGTAGAGTGTAGCTACATCACAGGACGTCAAAGCCAGATTATTATTATTAGTTGACTACAAAGTAAGTGTAATTTCTTTTGAAAGAGACAGAGTGAAAACTAGTAAGTTCGGTGAAAGCAAAAGATTCACTGATGATATAGAAACAAACATAGGAATCATAATACTATTCTTAGATTAGAGTTAAGCATTAGGTTCCTTAGTGCTCTGTTGTTTGATTGTGTGTGTGTGTGAGAGAGAGAGAAAGAGAGGAAACAGAGCTAGGAGTACGTGTGCTAGCAACCAAGGGAAATAAAATGATTTTCTTTTCAATAAAAGGCTAGAATTGTACGTTCCACTAAAGTAAGTACTAAGTAGTAATAAAAAAGTAAGAGCACAAAAGAAAGGTACCTTTTTCGGTTATCTATGGCTGGCTGTACTTCCTTTCTTTATACTCACACTTATCGTTAAACACCAATGCATTACTTGCACGGACATCGTCTCTCTATAGACGACATTCTTTTATAGAAACCTTTTTTAGATTATATCAACGTAATAGGTAGCAGATAGTTGTAAATGCTAGACAAATAATATTGGGAAAGCCGGGTGTTTGGAAAACTTTGGATGCTCTGCATCTGTTCTCATTCCTATGAGTGTCGTTACTTAAGCAGAGGCGTACAGTATAGTGTGAGTGAACTCTATAACAGGAAACTAAGGAAGTAGCAAAAGAGAGAGAGAGAGAGCAGGTTTAACTGTATTCTGGCAGTAAGTGCTTACTTAGATTTCAATGACAAGATGAGACACGGCAGAGTAGAGCATAACAAGAGGAAGGAAGGCATGTGTTTGGTTGGCTACTTACATATTGTTGCCAGGAGAAGGTAAAGAACTAAGACTAACTAAATAAGACGGAACAACTGAACAGGAAAATAGGTTTTGATACTTCCTTCGTCGTAACGTAAATAGGAGACACGAGGAGGAACTGAATCCAACTACCTGAGCACGATTTACCAAAACAACTTTCCCTCTGTTTGAATAAAGAGTTTACTTTCCTCTCCCTTTTAAAAGTCTTCCTTTTATTTATATAGCATTTACCTTGTACATACCTGCCCCTTCCTTCCACTCGTAACAACTCCAACCCATTCCCTGCTGCCTGCCTCTCTCTAATTATTGAAACCATTCATTTGCACCTACACTTTCACCAACAGTTCCTTTTCTTCAACCTGCCTTAACAACAAATACACTCTCCTCTTTCAATTTCACTCTTTTTACTTTCTTATTTACTTTCTTTCACTAATCGTACCCTTAATCATCCTTAATCAATTTTATTTCTACAACGAGCCCCTTTCATATAAATGAACCAACAAAATGTCTAACCACAATAATCATGCTCTGTTTAACCATTGGAATTACAGGCAAAGGCTAACAAATCACAAGCAATAGGACAGTAATCTAAACTTGCGCTATTTTTTCTCCTTTTCAAACATAAGCCCAATAGAAACATTTCATTTCTTTGACACAAATACCTGCATTATCACACCAATAATCTCTGCATGTTTCAAAACATTTCATTCTGAATGCCGAAATAAAATTTAATAGCCCAAAAATGTTCGTGATAAGAGAAACGTCAGAGAGTCTCAAGAATTTCGATAGCGTGATCTCAAAACTATTAGGATTAGAATGACAGAGCTATGGCCCTACTCGGATATTTTCTTACTTTTCCAAGATTTGAAGTAATTGAAAGAGTTTCTAGGTCGTAGCCAAAATTCATTGTAGTTTGTAGTACGCCCTACAACAATATTATAATAAAAGCAGTTTAGAAATTTCCTCTTGATAACACAGTAATTTATGTTCACTGTTCATTTGCATATTTTACTAAGTTTAGAACAAGTAAACAATTAAGATATGTGTTGTAGCTGACATAATTGCATTCCCCAAATTCACGGCTTAAACCCCACAAAACATTTCAATTGGAAGCAAATGTTTGTCGATGCCATTGTTCTACCATTATTGTCTATTGCTTTTGTTTTTGTTGGGATATCTTGTGCGTCCTTCCAACATTAAACTTTGTTAAATATTTACTCTATAAGCATCATTAGATTAATTTTCATGTAGAATAAGGAACACAACACAACGCGGCCATATGCTATACTATACCACAGGTATTGGTATTGTAAATAGTTAAGACTTAGTAGAGGAATTATCAAAGAGGATGGTTTGGTTGGACTCCAGACACTTACAATTAGTTTTTATGACAATAAAATAGGATTTGCTTCATGAGGTGAATAATTTTACTAGTTTGGATTTGTTCACAACAGCTACCAGATGGATAGATAGAGAACAGGAAGTTCAACAATCTCTCTTTGGCTTAATTTAATGTAGCCGATAATACAACCACGTCGTATTATAAGGAAATCAGTAGATTTAATTAGCCAAATCTCTGAATAGAAGTACATCCCAAAGGAGGATCTGCGAAAATGCAAAGTAAGTACAGTCCAATTAAATTTCCTGGAAGCATCCTTAAGTAATTGGCTATATACCAGTAGATCACTAAGCAATGAATATAATATGGTCATGACTCGATACTTTTTAAGGCTTCAATTGGGACCTAAAGAGCTTTATAAAGATAAATCAAGATGAAACTGTCTGCCACTACTAGTAATTATTTTATTATGCTGAGCATTAAGTGTTATCTCAAATAATATATTATACATGTATACCATTTTCCGCATTAAAAAATATATAACCAATAATTATGAAATTAAGTAAATGAATATTCAAAATATTTGTGGCATTGTCTGAAAATAAAATGAAGAGTTTTTAATGCATGATTTTCATTTGTCAATCGAATAAGATTAACTTGTAGTTAATGTTTTGGAAATACAAATACTGAATATTTAAGCTAAACAGAAAGTTTAATTAGGAAAGTCCACGTCGTGTTACTCGTGTTATGTTGTAGGGATTAGGGATATGTATATGTAGGTGACTTTTCGACAAAGGTAATTTGTATCTGTGCAAGTTGCACTGTGTTTGTGTTGCGGATGTATGATAGTAGGACGAGAGAGAGAGAGAGAGAGAGAGAGAGGAAAGTTAATATTTAGAGTAGAGTGTGCCAGTGGACAAGTTTCATTTATAAATAGTCGAATAAATAGCTAAGAGGCATAGCTGAAAGCACACATGTGATGTGAACATTTGTCTCTTTCTAGTTACACGTAACACTTAAAATGCTTTTACAGTTGTAGTCTGACTCAATCGTTGCATGCGATCCGAACATTTCAGTGAGATTTGCCAGAAGATGTACCTATGCTCGAGTGCAGGAGTCCTGTACTCTATTTCCAATGCCTATAATTTGGAGAGTGAGAAGAAGGGATGTATATTATGTATCTGTAGCAGTAGATTACTTTGCCTTGCATCAGATCACTCGCTTTAAGAAGATTTGCATATCTTTCCCTCCACCTGCACTCTTTTCTATCTGGAATGAGTTTCTCTTTCTGTGAAGTCGTGTCTCGCATTGCACGTAGACACGAGTAACTCGGGTCGGCAAGGATCCCGTAAAATTTTTATCAAGCTATTCCCGTTCTGCTCTATTAGCCAGTCCTCCTCCTGCACACACAACAAGTCCTTCCTCCTTCTGTTTTGATTTTGGAAAAAACAAATCGTCGACTCAGACAGATGTGCTAATAATATATTATGTTTCCCATCCAAACGCCGAAAGGCAGATAGTCTGTGTCATTGCACTGACATTTTAAATTGTGACATAATGTAATTTATTAGCAGAGAAGAAGCGCCCTAGCAATGTGCTATCAGCAACACACACACACTACACAGATCACAATTGTAAAGGAAGTCCGACTAATAAATGTAGAAAGGAAAAGGAGATAGGAAAATCTATTGAAATAATAATAATGCTTGATATAATGAAATAAAGGGGCGTGATATAGTCTACCGTTACATAACTTTTTATAGGTTATAGGCCAATCAAAAGTAAAAGCTATACGCTTTCCTTCCTATTATTAACAATCGCAGAGGAAATAGAAAATAGATAGAAAAATATTGAACTAAAATCCTGCTACGTGCTAGTGCCGTCGATAAGGACGAGCAAATCGAATTTCAGATACACACGCCCACTGAAGAACGAGAGAACATGGGGAAATATTACTTTCCCCTTTGTCAATATTCAGTTACTACATCGTTTGTTCTATCAATATGGTAACAGGACTTTGTTCATCGCAGGCAACGCTAATATTTTATTACCTGGTGTAGCTATACATCCTTTCATTATTATATCCGCGTCTTTCGCCAAGTTACTAGGCACTGTGTAAGTATCGCCAAAAGTTTTGCTACCATAACATCCATTCAGGATCAACTGTGAAACGATTGCCATTTTATTTATTTGCTCTAAAGTTTAGAAAAAATCTTTTTATCCCCAAATAACTTGTAGGAACACGTCAAATCTTATTTATGACACCCAATTTGTTTCAAGACGCAAAATACTTGCAGCATGCGTCACGCCCGTTTAAATGACAAAAAAGTAATTTGACTCTAAAAAATGTAAATGAAGGTAGCTAGAGAAAAGAGTGGTGAAAGCTTGATTGTTTGGAAATCGTATATAATGCATAATAGATTTCACCGATTTGCTTTCTCTTCTTATTTACTTGAGATTTCAATTGAATGGGTTTTACCTATATTGGTACTCCGTGCACATTTCCTACATTTGACATGATGTCCAAGAAGGAGCAAGAGAGCTGCAGAGTTCAATTCCGAAAGTACACAAGCCGCACTAGACAAACATTTTATTTGTGCAGCCTCTTCGTAGTATCTATTTTTCTAGCTTGATAAATAAACGTGAATAGTCTATGAGGGAGGATGAGTATTGCCCACACACCCAGCTTCTCATTCTCTTCCCACATTCAGCCTCCTATTTCTATTTTCATTCCGGTTGTCTTTGATCTTCACATAAAAGCAGCACTCTCAATCACATCACACGACTCTATATCGGAACACCGTTCTCTGAATGGACATTTGTGTAGTCAGCAGGTGGTGATAGTAGTATCTTATGATTTTCACCGATAGAAAAGCAGCCGTCTATTTTGTTAATGTACTCTGACTTCCCTTTAAACATTGATAAACACAGCATCTCTCAGCATATCACTACATCTACAACTATTGATTTTCTGCTTCAGCAAATCTTGTTAGTGAATTTCATGGAAGCCTTTTCCAAAGCGACGCGTTAAAAGAAAATATTCTACTAGGTACCTACTACGTAATAATGATACTGTTTTTTCAATGACACCAATTCCAAAACTTTTCGGCAGAGCTTGAGCAAATAGTCAACGGCTCTTACAGATAGATACTACAAGTAGAATCAATCTCCCTCTCTAGATCACTTTTCAAGATATATCTATCTATGCCCCTCTGTGAACAGAGAACTAGTGTTAGAACTCTAAAGCGTCATACATAAGTAATGGCCCCGTACAAATATACCTTAGATGTATTTCACCTTTTCCTTTAACTCAGACAAAAACAAGTGCAACTCTTAGCTTTTCTCCTTTGTTCTCTACTTCTTTCTTTTTCTTCCCAAGAGAACACACAAAAAACGACGTAGACGATCACATTTAGTAAAGATTTTTTAACCATTTCTTTCTTCTCTTTTCAAAATGGTTTAGATGAACTTTCACTATCTATACATCAGCATCAATGGTTTTAAATTTTCCAAGGAAATAGTCGACTATTTTAATTCCTACAAGGAGTAATGTGATGTAGGTACACAATAATTACGATTTACTGTAGCTATACAGCAATAAATTTCACTGTTAGTAATGTTTCTATAAAATCAATGCAGATAGAAAAAAGGGCGAAAGGAAAACAATTTATTACAAGAGTGGAGACTTTTTATAGATTCACAATGTGCTTATTTATTATTCCTTACTGCCTATACCTAGATAATTTGTATATTTTTCATCTTTTGCAAAGGATGCATAAGATGATGTTTTTTTTGTTTGGTATTCATTAGTCCTTGCTATAGTATTTACATAAATTCGTCATCGCCTCATCCTTTTCTTGCCAATTCAGGTAATGTGAAGGAACGGGAGCTGGAAGATTGAGCGGAAACAAGAAAACAATATGTTGGATTCAATTGGAGATGGGATTGGAGGAAAGCGAGTGGCTGTGAATTGAGTTTCCATTTGACGAAAGGAAGATGGTCCCTTGGTTTTGCTGGAATTTGACATAGGAAGAGAAGTGGAGATAGAGAGAGTAGTCAGGTCTAGTAGAATAAGATTGAAGACATGCTCGAAGAATGTACTAAAGTCTTCTTGAAGAAGATGCGATTGACTGAGTTCTTGTCAGGCGAAAAATACCCACGAGTCGTCTATTTTCTGTCGAGCTTCATCTCTCCACATTCTTCCTGTCCAGATAGCTGGCAATAAAACTGTCTCGGATTCAGGGAAAAAGTCAGTCATGTGATTTGAGCTTTGTCAATCTCAATTCCATTCTGAGCAATAAGTACAGGTGGGTAAGTACTCGCTAAGTAAACACATAAATAGGTTACTATACTACACGCCCCACTGCTCACTGCATTTTTCATCGGCAGCAACAACGGACGGGTGACAACAGAATAAACATTGCCCACTTTCTCTCATTTCTTTGATTGTGAGAAATGCAAGACGTTTTACTCCAAATAAATACGAACATCTCCTCTGCACGTAAAACGGGACCATTCCTCTAATGTCAACTCTTCGCCTCACTTCCCTCCCTCACTCCCACTCTTATCGGCTGAGACTTTTAGGTAGCGATGGATCTTTTCTCCTCAGACTCCGTTTACACACAACTGACGCAGCTTCCATGAAGAGCCAACGAGAATAAATAGATAAGAGGAAAAGACAAACGAAGTAAACCACCCTTGCCATAATATCCTCGTAGTACAAGTACAGCTGATCCATTGCCGGAGATTGCATCTTCCTGCACCACACCAGCCCACAACCACAACTCACTTGACACGACATGACACGAGACAATCCACGAATATGCTCTACACTTTCCGCTTCAACAAATCCCGGATTTAATATTATCGAGCAGATGACATGATGAGAGTATCCTATCAGAATTTTATGCCATCACTCGCTCCGCTTCCTCCGTTTTCCCTCACTTCTTCCCTTTGTTTCACCTCAACTCCCAGACATTTACCATTCCTCCATTATAGACACTACTACACCTCTCTACATTTATTTGTAAGCTATCAATGTCTAAATTGTCACTTGCTAGTTCACGAACATCAAACAATAAAGATTTCTTCCTTTTTATATAACGTTGAATAGGACACTTCAGATTGTAAAATTGGACTACATATCCCAATATGTAGAGTGGATAATGTCCTTTATATTTATATCAGTGCAACAAAACAAATACAACATTAATTTGTTTTCATTGAAGAATATTTTGACATTTGACGCTATATCCTTAGTAAGATAAACAAATGTAATGATGACATATTCATAAATAAACAAATTTTTAGTCTCCACAAGAATTTAAAACCTGCTTTTTTTGCAAATGCGAATATATCATAAATTATATAGCAAAACTCCGTCTACAAATCTACAAGATCAGTTGAGTCTATTGAAAAGAAATACAGTAAGAAGAAAATTTTAGCAGAGTAAACTGTTTAGAAACTTTTCGTTTCTGTCCAAGTGGCGTAATAGTACTTGTTGGACTTCTCTCAGTTCCATAGACCGTAAAAGAGACAAACTACACGTAAATAATTGTCATTCAATAAGCACCAATGGAGATCCTATCGAGCCAAGGGTAAGATACCTTGAAGCAAGTATTCTCAAGTTTTGTCAAAGAGAAATAAATCAGTGACCAAACAAACTATTAAGTGCTCTTTTCTGCACTTCCTAAGATTTCATCCCGGACTTTGGGCGTGCTGGAAACTGAAAAGAATTCTAAGCGCTTCCTTACAATCTTTTTCATGTCTATATGTGGTCAACTCAAAACTACTTGTTTATCTATCGATTAATTGTTATTGTTGAAAATATGTAACAAAAAAAAGTGCATTAATCTCGGTCATTTAATATCTGTATTAACTTGGGCACATTGGTATAAGAATTGCTAAAAATATGCCCTGGATGGAAGAACTTGCTAAATAAATCCATGCAAAATTTGTCGCGGTGTCGTGTTTCGCAAAAAGAGAGAGAGGGTAGAAATATTTGCTATGGATTTTTAGGGATAGATGAAAATGCGAACTAAAAATGAATGGTGCTGCCTGCTCCCATTCCTCATTATTCTCAAAGTTCAACTTTGTTTGTGAGTGAAAGTCATTCGTGTCAGTACAAAAGAGAGTTTGCCAATAGAGATGGAGATCTTTCGACGTTGTCCTTTCCTTGCATCACAAATTTTCTATGGGCGGAAAGTATCTAAAGGTCCGGAAGAGGTGATTTCAACTGAATGCTGATTGTGATGCTATAAGCTCATTTTCCAGGGAGCTGAGAAAATAATTTTCTCTTTCTTACTTTTACGTATGCTACATTCCCTTATCTCCTGGAACTCAGCTTGATGAATGCTTTTGGTCTGCTTATTCCTTTTCTTATACACCAGTACTGCAAGACACACTAAGGTTGTCAACCTTAACCGAAGATCTTGCTTCAGATCACGAAAAATCGTCAAGGGACCCAACAGCGCGTTCTAGCATGCCCGCTAACCACGAAATTATTCTGGCGGAACCACTTCCTTTTTAAATCCCTTGAAGAAATTTACCTTTCTATTGAGCTAAATAATATTTTATTATAAATACTGAAGGGTTAATGGATAGAGTTTTTATAATAATTCAGTTTGGATAGGTATTTAAAATAAATAATTCTAATTAGAATCTTTACACTTTTATGACTGCAAGTGCAATCGGTTAAGAAGGGAAACTTCATTTCGGGAAGGAAAATGGCCACAATGGTGTCAATGAATGATGACTGAGATATATTTAAATTGTGGTCGGATACTCTAATCGTCGGCTGCCCAGTCCCATTGGCTGTTTCCAGAGGAAGATTGGAATTGTGTTAGTTGGGATTTGAAGAGACCTTTTAGTACTAATCCTGAAAAGCCCATTGTGTGTGTTATGTCTGTATGGATGGAGTGCATGTTGATTATTTAATGGAGAAGGGCAAGCAGGGGTAGCCAGCGGAAGGTAGGAGGCTTCCAACTTGAGTTTATTTGCTTTTGAAAGGATAAGACAAGACTGTTGGGATGGATAATGGAGCTGAGAATAATTGTGCGGACAAAAAGGGGAGATAGGCCGGAGAAAATTTAGTTCCCTTTTGAGCCAGCTTATGTCGGCAATGGATCGGCTCCTTTTATGTGATGTCTTTGTCGTTATCGTGGTGGCCTATCGTTCCTCCGCAGTTCACTTGACATTTCATCCTTCCTGCCTCACTTTCCTCTCCTCCGATTTCGTTTTCAGCAATTGTTATGTTATTCGGGAGGGATGGCCATTAGGATGGGAGACTATGGTCACCAGCCCAATTATCTGTCCCGCTATGTGCTCCACGCTCATTGAGAAAGCCAAGGATGGCCATCAACATCCCATCACCACATCACATCAAAAACGATGATCATCGTAATGTAAACGACGTCTTTATGCATCTGCTTCATTTAACACACTCGCCTTGCCCCTACACTATTACAATATATCCCTTATCCCTACCAACCCACTTCCCAATACAAAAACTCCGAATATCTGCATCTACCGGTGCTAAATACTTAAAATATTACAGAAATACTCACGTTTCTACGGCTATAGTTGTTTTGCAAAAAGAGTTCACTTTACTTAAATTACCGATTCCGTTCTATTTATTACAGGATATTATTATCCGGAGAAGAATTTTGCCCAGGTAGCTTATTTAAATAATTTGCCAATTCGCAACTCTTCTTTTTGATTCCTATATCCAGGTTAAATAGCATATGCTATTTTACTGGGAAAAGGAATACCTACTTAGTTATATACTCAGAAATTTGAAATTTGAGTTTAGGGTTCATGAGGAAAATATGCTAGAGTCCTAGGCTTATTGTTTAAACTTTAACCTTTCAGTGTGTGTATGAAATAATATGAGTTAATCTAAGGCTACAGATAGAAACTCGACTTGTTGTTGCATAAAGTTAAGTGATATCGCTTGGAATCCCATGCCACATTTTCAATGTGGGATTCTTCATGCCCTCACTTCACCGTTGTCAAAATTATCACACTCGGTGACACACTATCTTTGTTTTTCCAAGAATGGCAAATGCATTTCGAGAGAAATAGGTAGAATCGAATTGAAACACAAATCTTTCTATGCAAACTGTCTACGTACTGGGAAAATAAAGGCAGTCACCAGTCACCAACAGACACAACTCACGATACTCACGAAATATAATAATTATGTCTGCTAATAATTAGAGCCAGGCCTTTTGTAAAATTATTATGTAGGGCTTTAATTGCAAAATTCCCCTTTGCTCTACTGCCTGTTAACTGGACTCATTAATAATTTTAATTACTCATCAGAGCAGAAGTACTACGTGCAAGTAAAGACTTTTCCATTTAATCCATAGCCATTCGTTTCTGCATTTTCTTCCTTTGGTCTTGGAAGAGACTTGTAAGAGCGTACTAGCAAAGATCAAACGATTCAAAGGAGGCTAATAAATAGAAATGCTCTCCCTATACTCTCTCTCTCTTTCTAATATATAAACCTTTCGAATTCATATTACCTGCCTTCCAATTTCTTTAGATGTCTAACCAAAAGAGAAATAACCCATATTCATTGGAAGAGAAATACAAAGAAAAAAATTTTAGGACGAAATTCATCTTTTAGATATTTTATGGGATAACCTAACTCATATTAAGGCGCTGCTCCTTTAACAGACAGTAGATATGTTTAGATCCACCATTGAAGTAGATGGAAAAAGTCAAAGAGAAGAAAACCTGAAAAGGAAAAGAGATGAAAATGAGAAGGAACAGAAAAGGAGAAGGAAATCCTCTTACAGCAAACGAAATTTCGATTAGGGACCACAAAAATATGATAAATTGAACCGAAGAGAGTCAATATTCCTCTGTGTAAAACTACGTTCAACTAACTACATCTTCCCTACGCCTCCACATGCAACAACTCTACATACCTCTGACCTTCACTCACGGTTAATATTTACGGTTGACAACGTTATATCTAATTGCAAAACTTGGATGCACAAGGTACTTCGAACTATGATGAATATTTTATGCAGATGTGCATAGAAATCTACTTCCTGGAAACTACGTAATGCTATATATAGACACATTTCATTAAAAAACAAATTAAGAAGCCCTCCCCATATCAGTACATAAAAATTGAAATGTAATGAGTTTTCGTAGTGTGTCACTTTCTTAAACAATTATTGATATTACTGTTTCGTATACAAGGAATATAATAAATAATTGTCTTTGGCTGTCGTACTTGATATAAAGTGCTTCATATTTTATTGTGATGCAATTGTGACACCATTTATGAAACTTTGTTTTTACTCCTCATATTTATAAAAATTTAGAACACAATAAAATCTATTGCAAAATAAAATACGAGGCGTAATATTCAAGTGCATTATGTACACATGAACAAAAGCTGATAATAGTAAATCCTGGTAATTCAATGCTCGTGACATATCATCTTTTGCATTCCGAAAAATTCAACAAAACACCTAAATTTTATGAGATGTGCTTTCTTTCATTCCTCTTTGAGGATTACTTTTTAAAAATTCTTTTAGTATTACATTGCAAGCATATTTATTACAATGACGTTAGCAGACAACACCATGACTAATATCGATATCCTTAGAAGTATACCATGGCAATAATAAATAAGATCAAAAATTATTTGCGATCAAAATAAATT